>JASPKZ010003852.1:3185000-3442500 GCA_030220185.1 Diploptera punctata
TTGTAACTTCTTTTTTTCATTTCTGCATATTTTTATTTTTAGTATGGATTATATTTCGAAATGCATAAATTCCTTGGTTGCTCCATGGCACAAGTGGGTAGATATTTGCCTTCCACCTCTGGGTCCCGAGTTAGGATCTCGGTCACTCCATATGGGTTTGTAGTGGACGAATTGGAGCAAGGGTAGGTTTTTCTCGAGGTTTCTCCTATTTTATTTCCCTGCCAATAAACTTCATTCCATTATGTCTCCATATTTGTGTCATTCATTTAATTTCATCTGCCCTGTTATGGTGATGACAGGTCTGATTAGTTGCCATCATTATATATAACAGACCTTCTTCTCAACACATTCTGTGATCTGGCATTATGTCAGACATGTACGGTTTATTTTACTTTATATAAATCCCCAGAGTTATCACAGAACTAAATGATCATCATCATTGTCGTCCTGGCAAGTTACAGTCCTTTAAGAATTGTTATGTCTACAAAAATTCTCCTTCCATCTTTTTTGGCAGATGTCCAATCAATCTTTTTCCCCTGTGGTTAGTAGTTCAAAATTGCCCTGGGGATTCTATCTCTGGGCATCCATCTCACATGCTGTTTCCAATTATCTTGGTATTTATGTATAAAATGCACAGTGGGATCCAGGTTAAGTTCCTGTAGTATGTCTTTGTTTTTGATGTGATCATACTAGAACTAAATAATATTTTTGCAAAATATAAGTGTTAGAGATATCTGGTGTAAAGAGTGACAATGCAACTGTTTGGTTTTAGGAGTGCTACATTTCCATTTGGTTGCACACAGCTTCGAATATCTCCAGCACAGATGTTGCGACTTACGAATGATGTCAACATATCACCATGTGGTGTTGTGTTTGTGAAGCAAAACTTTAGAAAAGGTGTGCTACCTAGAATGCTTGAAGAAATACTTGACACCAGAATCATGGTAATTATACTCTAATCTATTTCTACCAGAACTATACTGCACAGTTAGTGAACTTAGGAAAAAAATGAACAGGATCATTTGCACCTCATTAAAAAATCATTAGAATGTAAAATATTAAAATTCATCGGAAAACATATTGTTTAAACAACTCACCTCATAGGATTCATGCTAACGAAATTACATTGATTTCGAAGTTCATAAATTCAACCATAGATGGCAGCACTGAAGATGGCGACAATAGAATAGTTGACGGCCGAAGAATTTCGTCAGTCGGAGTTATGGCTGATGATGAACATGACTATGTTTGAAATCGTGATATCATGGAAGCATGAATCCTATGAGGTGAGTTGTTTAAACAATATGTTCTCCGATGAATTTTAATGATTATACCTCATAATGTTTACTTCCCAACATTAATTAAATAGAATGTAAAATATACTTAGCAATCTACAAACTCCATGGCATAAAGGGCATAGAAGGCCCGTGGCTACCATGTGGCTGCTGTCCTTGCATTAACATATGTTAATTGCAGAGGTAAATGATCATCTAGCCAGTATAGGGGGTGAAATATAATCAACAAGTGGGTCTCAGCCATTGTAGCTGGTTTTGTCAATCTGGAGCTGCTATTTATTGTAGCTATCCAAATTCTTATTGATGCTGAATGGACACCGGTATCATACTGGCTGAAATTCCACGAGAAAATTTCTTCACCCTATGGGGGACTTGAATCATCTCAAGTCCCATAGCTCTGCACCAAGGCAACATGCCTTGAATATGAGGTAATAAAATGCCTTAAACCACTCAGGTACAGTGCGGGACACTTACAACCATGGTTGCTTGTGTGTAGGTATACAATCAATTTCAAAAACTAAGTCTGAACTACAATAATGGTTTTTCACCTTTTTTTCCCCCCCAGAACAACTGCAAATCCACTGCTGTTAATTGCAAAAAAGATCTGAAATCACAACCTTGATTTATTAACCATTCCTATGACTTCTATCTTTTTTATAGTTGCCATGGAAACCGTAAAAAGAAAGTATGAAACCATGATCATGACTCAGACTTTGCTTCTCTCATTAACTGATATAGTAATGATTATTTAATAATAGAGTCTGCCATTAATAATAAGAATTCTGTATTAGTGTTCTTGTTATGGAAGTACTTGTCTGTCTTCTGTAAAGATGGTCTACACATGTGTCATACAGATGTGTCAGACAAGAGGTGACCAATGCAACTGATAGTGTGACAGAAATAGCAATTCAAGAGTGTGATAGGGCTATTGCTTCTACAATTTTAGAAATAATTTTTCAAAATGATGCTTTTAATGACCAAGATCTTCCAGTTTTGAATATGCTAACTGATGAAGAAATCACTGCTTTCGTGAATAAAACACCCTTTGAAACCTGATAGGAAAGGTAGCCATCCAAATGGGTTCAAAGATTGCTGGTGTTTTTTTTTTTAATAATGAGAGATACTTTCTGTGGTTGCACATTCTCTAGTTGGGTCGCTACTACATCTGCAAATTTCCAGCAATAAAAAAAGATTCCTAAATAAGCATTTGAGGATCCCATAAGGCAGTAGATTCCACTATTTAAATGTCATAGTAAGATTGCCATATCTTCTATACCAATGAACTTCATCTCTGTCTTCAGTGCCATTGAGGTCTTCACCATAACCCTGGCAAGGGACCTTTATAAAGTACTACCATGCAGGTCAGGTGGACCAAGGTTTTTAATGAGGCGTTATTACTTCTCCTCCACCTCTTTTCTCAACTAGATTTGAGAGTGGCTATGTACTAGTGGCAAATTTCCAACAATAAAAAAAGATTCCTAAATAAGCATTTGAGGATCCCATAAGGCAGTAGATTCCACTATTTAAATGTCATAGTAAGATTGCCATATCTTCTATACCAATGAACTTCATCTCTGTCTTCAGTGCCATTGAGGTCTTCACCATAACCCTGGCAAGGGACCTTTATAAAGTACTACCATGCAGGTCAGGTGGACCAAGGTTTTTAATGAGGCGTTATTACTTCTCCTCCACCTCTTTTCTCAACTAGATTTGAGAGTGGCTATGTACTAGTGGCAAATTTAATCTTCTCTCTATTATCATCATTCCTCACATAATGTACACTATACAAACACATATACACTTTTTTTTTAAATATACACTTTATTTAATATTTAAAAGAAGTGACACTATGAGGCTTGGACACTAAAAAGACAACATGAAAGCAGAATAACGGCTTGTGAAATGAGATTCATGCGCAGAACAGCGGGTTACACAAGATGGGATTGGAAAAGGAACACCGATATCTTAAAAGAATTGAAGACTATGCCAATTTTGGAATATATTAAACAGTACCAACTAAATTGGAAACATCATCTTGAAAGAATGAGCTCAAATCGGATCCCCAAAGCTGTTTATAATTATGTACCAAGAGGACGATCTCTGTGCCGTCCTATGAAACGCTGGAGGGAAAATTTTCTATAGGATCGTAACAGGCCTTGGCCTAATACTTGGAAGGAGGAAGAAGAAGAAGACTATGAGGCTTATTTTAATTAATAGGAGTTAGAATATTCATGACTCACCTCATATTTGTATATTCCTTGAAGACTTTTTTGATACATTATGTATCATTATCAATTCTTTCTAACTCATACATATATTTTTTTTTATATTTAAAGAGAAAAATATATGCTTAGACTGGGGTTTGAACCCAGGACCTTTGGCTTTGTACATCAATGCTCTACCGTCTGAGCTTTCTTAAGCACTCCAATCTAAATGCAAATTTTTCTCTTATACATTTTTAATTTCTGAGAACGCCAAATGCTATGAACTGTTGTTCAATCATACATATGACGACTTCTTATTTAAGAAGACTTTTATTGGGAATTTTAACATTACTTTATAAAACCAGTAGAGCTTCTTTCAATGTTTTTATTATAAATTTAACAATTCTCACTGAAGGACAAATTTATGTTAAATTTATAATAAAAACATCATACATATACACTTGCCCTAATATAATTATTTTCTGAATACAATACAGATAATCATATATAACAGGTTCTGCTAAAGTTGCATGAAATGAAAATAGATAAGTTATAAAATTTATGTACTCTGTCTGGAACCCAATTCATTAAAAGTGGAGTAGATTAGTATTAGACTTACTCATAAACATACTTTATTTTAAAATTATTAGGAAGTAACATTATGAGGTTTAATTTAATAATTGAGTTTGTATTTTTTAACATTCTTACCTCATATGATTGTTTAGTTGGACATATGTTTCAAGGCTGTTACCCCATCATCAGCGTTGCAAAAACTGATTTTTTTCTTTTCTTCAAGTTGTCGGCCCTGGATCTGTGTTACAAGAACTTGGTAATGAGGCTCTTTCTCTGGGAATTTCAAAGTTCATAATTTTCTCCTTGTTCTTCTGCATATAGATTTTTTCCCATATAGTGAGTTCATTGGTATTTTCTAACTGTTTTAATAATTTTGTATTTAGATCTGTTTTGTGTTTTTGTGTCCAAACATGAGCTACTAATGCAGATTTTTCTACTTCTTTTTTTTTTTTACATTTCTTATGTGTTCTTTAGTTGTAATGTTTAAATTTCTCTTTGTTTCTCCTATGTATTGTGGCAATTCATTCATCCAGCCTCCTGTGTAAATCTAAATAAATCCCTATCGGCAATAATAACCAGATGATATTATAACATCATTAAATGAAGCAGTTACTGGACTTAGGTCATATTTATATTCAAATTGATCAGGGAAGAGAGTGGAACCTGATTATGTAAGAGCAAAGGCCGTATAAAATGATCCAAAGAAGTCAGCATCAATGTAATCAAATTATTAGTTATTAAAGAATACTGACAACTCAGGTAATGTAAACCTTTCTTTTGTGAAGACGGAAGTGGCTGACACATGATAATAACTTACTAATGACAATGATCCTTTGCTCGACAGATTGAGTAGAGATATCTTCTAAGTCTCCAGTTAACTGATTTAGCGTGATAACCATAACTCATTAGCTAAATGTGCAAGCGGGGGTTTTACCCTGACACAAACATCGTTAGCAAAAAGTGTGGGAACATGGCAAGTTCTAGCGTCGGAAGACTAGGAAAAAACCCAAGCCTAAGAAAAAACCCAAGCCTAGCTAATGTTTGTGACTAGACTGTACGTGAAGCCAGCACGGGGAAAAAAAGGTCCAACCTCTGAAGGCGTAAATCGCCAATAATAAATTTGTAACACCCCCGGGATCAAAATAGGAGGGCGCATTAACCAATTATATGTTTCGTTATATGTGCCTAAGCACAGACCTTAGGTCCACGTGATCGAGGTAGTGGGAGTAACTAATTTACCTATAGGCGAGAGAGGCTTCTCCTCGTCACTTTTTCTTCTCGTATACGATCAAACAAGTAACTTCTCAAAAACACTGCGTTCCGAGAGTTAGATAAATTCACTTCACATATAGACAATTACTTGCAGTGTATAAAAGTTAAGAATAAACTACTTTTACCAGACATTCTTTACACATTAATTCTGCCCGACGAAGTCCTCGTGGAATCCCGAGATAAGAACCTCGACTCTACCGAATACCAACCGAGCAACCTAAGTTCTCACACATGGAGAACTCCTTCAGTATTCCTAGTGTCACCAATCCAATCTTTACCTCTTGGCTCAATAATAACCCCTTCTCCATATTGGCTCCCTAACGTGCGGGCAGAATAGGTCGTAAAGTAACACACGAATAGAAATCAACGGCAGAACGACTAAGTCCCACGACCACGAGGCAACCAGGACAGAGAAGATGATGGCAACAAGCAGACAGACAGCAACTGAAGGAAGGAAGCAGTAAGTGACACAACAACAGAATAAGCATTTTTTTACTTTTTACCTATATAAGAAATCAAAATATTACAGTGATTTAACGGAGAATATATCTGTGTGTATTTATGTTGTTAAGAAGTACGAATAGAAAGAGGCAGGCAAATAAAGATAAAAAAAAAAAATGGATAGGAAACACGAAGAGATTAGGGAGAAGGCTTGTGGGCAACTGATTGAAGGAGAGAACGAAATCGCAAGGATGGGAGAGGATAACGAAGATGGCAGAGAGAACTTAGAGCAGAGCACAGGGGAAAATAGTGAAAACAACGCAAGAGTAGAAGCTAGAGGGGAAGTAGAGGACAAGGGAAATCCAAGCACCGACACCATGAAATACATGGAAATGCTAATGTCGAGAATAGAGGAGATGGATAGAAGTAGGAAAATGGATTTAGAGACGATGGATAGAAATAGGAAAATGGATTTAGAGGCAATGCAGAGGAATATGAAACGGGAATTTGAAACTTGGAGAGGACAGATGGAGATAAGCAGGGAAAAGGATGTATTTACGTTGAAAGAAACATTAAGGGATGAGATGAGAAAAGATAGAGAGATGCTAGAAGCGAAAATAAATGAATCGTCAGCGTGTGTAGAACTAAAGATAAATAAAATGGAACAAAACTTATTAAAGACTCAGAGAAAACAGAAAACAGGGTAATAAGTCAAATGAGAACAGAGATGAACAATAGTATAATAACGTTACACAACTAACTTAGGGAGAAACAGGAGGAATTACAAGGGGAAATAAAACGAGTCGACAAGAATGTGCTCTGTAGTGTAGAGAACTCGGACAAAAGGGTAAATTATATGTGTCTATTTGTACAAAAGCCAGCCCACGAACAAGAAACACTAAAGCCCCAAGTAGCTCAGAAAATTGCAGAGCAGGATAAACGCTCTGAATTGATTGAAATGATAGTAGAGCCTAGATTTAATGAGTTAGGCACTAATATAGAACAGAAAGTGACTAACGAAATTAGCAAACTAAATGATGAAATAAGTGTCATCACAAAGAACATAAATAGTAGAGGTCAAAAGGATAGGAACCCCGAAAATGAATCATACGCGTCGGAGAGTGTTTCTTGGACGACGGCTAATCACAAAACATATGCACGTACAGAGATACTAGGGAACCCAGAGATCGCTAGTAATTCTGTGGCGCATACTAACCTAGATGATAGGAGTAAGAATCATTTGAAAAATTTTGACAAAAGTCTAGTCATCATATGTGAATCTAAGGATAAGATTGAGGCTGTAAAGACCCGATAAATTACCATGCGAGTGTTCAGAGTTTGTTTGCGTGTGGGCGTAGTATCGCAAAACATGTATATAATAATAGTACAGGAGGCCTTTGCGAGTTAACAGACTGTGAAATTAGACACTAATAGTATTAAGGGTAGATAGACGGACAGTGAAAATGACACTCGAAAAATAGGAGGGAGAGATTTTTACACGTAAGAATGACAACGGAATGGATATATTACGTATGTATGTATGTCTTGCATTGTACTATATTGTATTGTGTGCACAGGTAGACACTACTGTGATTTTAGGTATGAGATAAAGGTCCATGTAAACGCTGAAATTATGCAGTACCCAGGTAAGGAAGTGGTTATATACCGACAAAATTTTGATATAACATACAAAAGGTACAAACATATAAGCTCTACATAATCCCCAAACGAAAAAAAAAAAAAAAAAAACAAGACCTGATAAATTATACTTAAATGCATGAACCAGTTTTCACGGGAGTCGAACTCAATACTAGCTGAGATTAGGACATAAATGAAAAGTATTAGTGGAAAAAAATAAATAAATGTTGTATGGTATAATCAGTAACTAAAATAAATGACACTAATAAAGTGATAAAATAGGCCTAGATTAAAACGCTAATCGCGAGAGGAAAGGGCACAATGACTGCGAAAAAAAATAAAGTGAAATGTCGATTTAGATATTAATCGTGATAATACCCCCATATTGATGAATATGATATAATTAATTGAACTAGTGTGAATATATAACACATGCATGTCCACTTTCAGCTAAGATTGAGGGTGATTAATAAATTGTTGATTTGA
The DNA here is from genome assembly GCA_030220185.1 of Diploptera punctata. Classification (NCBI taxonomy): domain Eukaryota; kingdom Metazoa; phylum Arthropoda; class Insecta; order Blattodea; family Blaberidae; genus Diploptera; species Diploptera punctata. Next base: position 3,192,910 of record JASPKZ010003852.1, read on the forward strand.
ACTTAACGATGGAGAATGGATCTATATTTTTAAATGTTTTAACCCAATCGCTCGAGCAGGAAGCTGCAGTATCTACTTAATCCAGTAAATGTTAAAATGAGCCCAGATAGGCCATTGTCATTGTTTAATACATATAGGTAATTGAAGAAACTTGTACAACAATCTGAATACGAATAATATCATGATGATTATGATCTTTTTTGTCCTAAATAACAATCAGACAAGCGTAAATATAGGAGCTAATGAGACAGGGTGAAGCTCAATGCACCTTAATTGAAAGGCCGAGTGACGGTGTGAACCTATAAAGCGTGAGGAATTTATTTGTTGATTATATTTACAGAATTTAATTTGTAGACGTGGGCCGAAGCGGCACGTCACTGTGTTTGTATAACACGTGCTATTTTGTTGAAAATATTTGAGGGCAAGGGATCCCGTATTATCTAATAATGAGATGAGATGAAGTCATGGTCGCTGGTGAAAGCGAATGTGACAATTTGTGCGAATTTGTATTCGATGTTAATAATGAGATGAGATGAGGTCATGATCGCTGATGGAAGCGAATGTGACAATTTGTGCGAATTTGTATTCGATGTTAATAATGAGATGAGATGAAGTCATGGTCGCTGGTGGAAGCGAATGTGACATACTATGCGATTCTGTATTCGAAGGAAATGATTTTGCACGCTTAAGAAAATAACGTCGTTTGGCTGAGTAATGACAGCTATGCTTTGGCAAAGTAAATGGGCCGAAATATGTTGAGAATAAAATATTAAGAATCATGAATATTTCATGGATTAATAATCATGATGAATTCGTATGTATGCAATACCTATGGGGGAAAAATATGATATCAGGGTGTAATACTATCAATAATAATTGTTTATAACGATAGCACAGCTGCTTAAACGCGATATTTTAGTATTTTGGTCGCAAAGATATAGATCCATGTAAATAAGTCTTATTGACTCAATTTAAATTAAATTTAGCAAAACTGAAGTATTATTCGACATATGGTTTGAAGTAGACAAAACTGGTTCATCGCAAATGAAGTCCCAAGCTGTAGACGCACATTATAATGTAGGTAGATATTAAGGTGTAAATTAAATTGAAAATAAACAGTTACACATGAAGAAGCAATTTATGCTATACTGGTATTCAACTAAATAGTTTTGAATGGTAATTGTATAAGCATGAATGGTTTGAGTAGGCCACCAAATTTATATTAAGGGTGTATCTTTTTTTTTTTTCTTCTTAATGAATATTTATGTATGTCTATATTGCAGAAAGTGAGTCTATTTAACCTCAAAGAACGATCCCAGGTAAAAGGGATACATATCAGTGTTTACAATCTGAACATAATTGACGTGCTGGCAACACTCTCAGGATTAACGTGCTCTTACCAAAATATTATAGCCATTTTTTCTTTAAAGGCCACTATAGCTATGATACTAGCATTATATTACGCGAGAGGATTATAAACAAATAAAAAAATCCCTTGATTTTTCCATTTGTTTATAGGGCATTTGTGGCAATCCATTCATACAGCCTCCTGTGTAAATCTAAATAAATCCCTATCGGCAATAATAATCAGATGAAATTATAACAACATTAAATGAAGCAGTTACTGGACTTAGGTCATATTTATATTCAAATTGATCAGGAAAGCGAGTGGAACCTGATTATGTAAGAGCAAAGGCCGTATAAAATGATCCAAAGAAGTCAGCATCAATGTAATCAAATTATTAGTTATTAAAGAATACTGACAACTCAGGTAATGTAAACCTTTCTTTTGTGAAGACGGAAGTGGCTGACACATGATAATAACTTACTAATGACAATAATCCTTTGCTAGACAGATTGAGTAGAGATATCTTCTAAGCCTCCAGTTAACTGATTTAGCGTGATAACCATAACTCATTAGCTAAATGTGCAAGCGGGGGTTTTTACCCTGACACAAACATCGTTAGCAAAAAGTGTGGGAACATGGCAAGTTTCTAGCGTCGGAAGACTAGGAAAAAACCCAAGCCTAAGAAAAAACCCAAGCCTAGCTAATGTTTGTGACTAGACTGTACGTGAAGCCAGCACGGGGAAAAAAAAGGTCCAACCTCTGAAGGCGTAAATCGCCAATAATAAATTTGTAACACCCCCGGGATCAAAATAGGAGGGCGCATTAACCAATTATATGTTTCGTTATATGTGCCTAAGCACAGAGACCTTAGGTCCACGTGATCGAGGTAGTGGGAGTAACTAATTTACCTATAGGCGAGAGAGGCTTCTCCTCGTCACTTTTTCTTCTCGTATACGATCAAACAAAGTAACTTCTCAAAAACACTGCGTTCCGAGAGTTAGATAAATTCACTTCACATATAGACAATTACTTGCAGTGTATAAAAGTTAAGAATAAACTACTTTTACCAGACATTCTTTACACATTAATTCTGCCCGACGAAGTCCTCGTGGAATCCCGAGATAAGAACCTCGACTCTACCGAATACCAACCGAGCAACCTAAGTTCTCACACATGGAGAACTCCTTCAGTATTCCTAGTGTCACCAAATCCAATCTTTACCTCTTGGCTCAATAATAACCCCTTCTCCAGTATACTTTATCACAATCTGCACATTTTATTTGATATATTTCTGATTTTTTATTATTTTCAATTTTTTTTCATTTTTGTTGGTTTTCATAAGTTTTTTAGGCTAAAATCATTATTTGGTGCTAAACTGATGTTGAATTTTCCAAAAAAATTTTGGAATTTATTGTGTGCCCAAGGGTGATATGTGAATTTCTTGTATTTCTTTTCTTTTGGTTTTTCTATCTGAAGAGTACTTTCATTTCTCAATTTGTGTTTTTTGTACTTATCAATTTTTTTGTGTATAATTTTTTTCCTCGAAACCATTTTCTTTTGCTACCTCATAGAGGTAGTTTGTGCAGTGCTGATGATGGGACAACAGCCTTGAAACATATGTCCTACAAAACAATCATTTGTGGTAAGAATGTTAAAAAAATACAAACTCAATTATTAAACTAAACCTCACAATGAAGAGCATTGACATAGAAAGTCAAAGGTCCTGGGTTCAAACCCCAGTCTAGGCGTATATTTTTCTTTTCAAATATAATTTGCTCATAATGTTTATTTAGGTAGAATTTTTTATCACTCACCCCTCATATTGTTCTTCTTATTTGACTATAAACTAGTTTATAGTCAAATAAGGAGAACAATATGAGATGAGCGATAAAAAATTCTACCTAAATGAATACACCTCATAGTGTGAATTCCTAAAATAAGTACTCATAATGTTTATTAAATTAATATTGAGAAGCTAAAGCTATTACTATGATAGAAATAAGTAAATTAATAAACACAATTAAATTATTCAAAGTTAAAATTGGGAAACACATTATGCAAGTGAATGATGATTCATTGCAATTGAATGTAGGACCAGTAGAGTAAGGTAAAGGAAGGATTTCTGCTTGGATGGGAATGGAGCCTGGATTAGCTTAGTGGTCTGAGCATTAGCACGGAAAGCTAAAGGTTCGGGGTTCGATTCACGGTTCAGGCAGAAATTTTTCTCTTTACCATTGATTTACTCATAATGTTGGTTGTTTGGTTGGTATCTAATGTTGAGCACTTGATAATGAAATCATTCGCTCTCTTGCACTCCAATATTTAGCAGAAAGGCTGGTCTCTTCTACAAAAGCTGAACAACGGAGGAGATGGTTTCTTTCCATATCTTCATTTAAATTGCAAAAAGGGCATTTAGGTGAATCTGTTATGCCAATTCTGTGTAGGTGTTTATTCAAGCAGTCATGTCCCATTAGCAGTCCGAATGTTGCTACTGCAGATTTTCTTTGTAATGTAGTAATATCATAAGCTTGTAGATTTTCCCATTCCTTTCCAGATGTTTTGGTGGTGTATTCTTCTCTAAGTTTATTGATGTATTTATTTGAGATAATTCTTTTGATAGAGTGAAAGGAAACTGGAGTAGAAGTTGGGTTTGAAACAATTTTGCTACCCTTCTTGGCTAGAAAATCGGCTATTTCATTGCCTGTCACTCCACAATGGGCCGGAATCCATTGAAGTACAACTTTTTTATGTAGACGGGATAACTGTTTTATCATTTTGTGACATTCGATAATTTTGATGCTTTTGAATGTTGTGTCTCGTGTTATAGCAAGAATGGCTGCTTTGGAGTCACATAGAATTACAACTCATAATGTTACTTCCTAACAATTTTAAAATACTTCTTATTCATAATTTTGTTGAGCTGGGCAATCTTTAGAAACTTCTCCAATCAATTCTTAGGAAAAGGTCTCATCCAGAAATACTATACTTTCAACAAGGAATGTTGCTGTTCCAATATAGCATTGTCATATAAATTATTGTCAAGGTCACCAACATAACCACTTTCCAACACACATATTGAAATAAAGAGCATGAATGGAGTGGTCAACTCCTCATCCTATATACATACTGTGTGATGTATTTGTTGCTTTGTATTAAATTGAATTGTCCTTTTTTCATTTACATCTTACTGTATTTTGTTTTGATAGGTGAAACAATCAATGAAAGATCACAAGTCAGACAAAACTTTACAACGTGTTCTACACTCCAGGCAGCTTGGCTTGAAGCTGATTGCCAATGTCACATATGGCTACACTGCTGCTAACTTCTCTGGCAGAATGCCTTGTACAGAGGTAAAAATCTTGATTTTATAAATATTGTAATATTTGAAGTATGTGAAACTTTATAAATAATTTGGCTTCAGTACCAACAAAAAGGAAAAAGGAATATTGGATGCCCTATAACTAGATGAAGGGATATGATCTCTTGATGTGGAAACGGGTTTATGGCCTAACTCCATGACATAGAAGAAGAAGAAAAACTTTACAAATTGCTTACACTCCTTTCTTTACTTCCTTCTAGCCAGTATCCTGAGTATATTCTCATAAAGATATGCATATTTATATTTGAAGAGAAAAATTTTCGCCTAGACCGGGACTCGAACCCGGGACCCTTGGCTTTCCAGGCCAAGTGCTCTACCAACTGAGCTACCGAGGCGAGTTACGATCTAGACACAAATTTTTCTCTTATATACGTTGTAATTCCCTATCGCCAAATGCTTTTGAAACCATTGCTTCTATCTTTGCAAATGGCGGCTTCTTAGTTAAGAAGACATTTATTGGGAATTTAACATTACTTTATAAAGCTAGTAAGGCTTCTAATGATGTTTTTATTATTCATTTAACATTTCTCAATGAAAGATAAATTATATTTGAAGAGAAAAATTTTTTCGCCTAGACCGGGACTCGAACCCGGGACCCTTGGCTTTCCGGGCCAAGTGCTCTACCAACTGAGCTACCGAGGCGAGTTACGATCTAGGCGCAAATTTTTCTCTTATATACGTTGTAATTCCCTATCGCCAAATGCTTTTGAAACCATTGCTTCTATCTATGTATATTTATTAAGGTACTCTGAATATACAATTTGTGTGTGACAGCTCTTATAAATAATTTTGCAAAAACTTTAAATATGTTTAATTTCACTTTGTAATCTATCATAACCCATCTTATCAGGATTCAAAGGACATGCTACATGTCTAACACATCAACAACACATTAAGTAAAGTGATCCCACAACAGGCCCGGAGGCCCTTGGGGTAGTAGGAGGTTAAGGCTCCCTCTTTTTTCTAGACAATTGGCACTTTATGTCAGCCGGGTTGTCAGCCCTGCGTGACGGCCGCCTTTACCCCCAGAACAAGCGTCCGGTACTCATTTCCGTTAGAGGCTGAGTTGACCCCAGGGCCATAGTGTTGCCAGAGGGTTTGGGTCAGTTTTAAAAATCCTGACCCCAACAGGACTTGAACCCTCGACCCTCCGGCTTGTAGCTCAGTGCTTTAACCACTACACTAAGGCGTGACATTACTCTGTAATAAATCACTGGAGATGTGTTCCTCTATCAAAACACTCTTCCAATATTTATGAAAAACTTTGAAAGTTTGTCAGTTTAGTTCTGTTCCATCTTGTATTTATCAGACATGATAGCCACATTTAGGCTGGCTGGACTTTTCTTCTTCATCATTCATACAAGTCTTAGGCCTAAAGGCCTGTTACAATCCAACTGGAGAATTTTGTATCCAGCACTTTCTTGGATGGCCCAGAGATCTCTTCCCTGTTGGACAATAACGAAGCATGGCTTTGGGAACTCTATCTGAACTCATTTGTCGCAAAGGATAGTGAAGTACATTCTAAAATCTTTCCTATCCAAAACCTAACCTTAACCTGACCGAGTTACAACCTGCTTAGAATAGATGAGGCTCTGGAGACTGAATATTGGCGGTATAACCATAACATCACTTGGGACCAGTCCCATCATCAGCAGAAGGTAGTATTAATTAAATTTGAGTTGTTTTGACTCGCCTCATATTTCTTTATTTTTATGCCGACATTGTGTTTCATCGAGAATGTTGCAAAGTCAATGATGAAATCTAGTTCTACATAAAAATCAAGAAATATGAGGCGAGTCAAAACAACTCAAATTTAATTAAAATAAATCTCATAGTGTTATTTTCTACCTACATATATTTAATAGAAGATAGTATACCTGTTGGCACTGATCCTCAATATTGAAAGGCTTACAGTTGATTAATATTTTAAAAATTGAGGAGACTGACCTACAAGGTTTATAATTTTATATTATAATTCCAATATTGTGATTAACACCTCAATGGAGTTTTACTACAAATTTAATTAATGTTGAGTATAAAAAAAAGCTTCAATGATGAAAATTTTGAAACTTCTGTCACTTCTTAATGTAATCTCCCAGCAGATGTACATATTTTTCACAACACTGATGCAGTGATTCCATGACCACTGTGAATATTTCTTTAGGAGTCTGCTTTGATTACTGGAAATTTGCAGATGTGGTAGCAGCCCAACAGGAGAGTGTCTTTCATTGTTTGGGGGGGGGGGGGAATTGCTAGTAGCCAGGTCACATGAGTAGAGATCATAAGCAACTGCTTCAAAGTTGTTTTCATGAAGAAACTACTCCATTATTAATTAAATAAAAATAAAACGTAGTTTTATTGATTTTCATATTTATTATATAATTCAGTGACAGCTGTTTCGGTACACTGTACCTTCTTCAGACATGTTAGCAAATTATGAATTGTGTTCCAACTGATCTAAGCAACAATACAACAATATTTATTTAAATTTTTAAATTTAACAAAGGGGATTCATTCAAATCAAGTTGAGAATTTAACAGTTTTTTACTACTTTTAAACTTATTAATTTCTACAGCCTCCAAAAGATCTAACTTCTTACCCTTATCACAAATATGTAAAATTTCAAAATTTGGATCGAAACAATGATTAAATTGGAATAGGTGGTTAGCATAGTTTGAATTTTCTAAATTTCTGTTATATGCTCTCATGTGTTCCTTTATCCGAGATATAAAAGGTCTCCATTATGTTTGCAGCACCCATCTAGAGGACACCTTCATCATTTTCAGGTCTTAGTGAAGAATTGTCTGCACAGATTACATGGAAATCCCATCTATTACTATGAAGATGATATCTTTCATATGTAATTACTTCCGATTATTATCAGAAATCCTTCAAAACAATTTTATCCACTCACATAATCCCAAGTCTGACTGGCTGATATAATCTCGAGGCCGTTTTGGTTTGTTACCACACAATGTTGGTCTTCTTTGAACTGTTGAACTCATGAAACATATATTTTTCATATTCTTCATATCATCATCACCACATGTTTCACTCAACTGGCAATGAATTTCAATCGAGTATTGATTGCATTATGCAGATGGACAACATAAATGATTGCTCAGCTGTTCTTTTAATGAGAAGGTCACCATTTTAAGTATCAAAAACAGTCCTCACTCCAACTACAGTCATTAGTATTCTGTGTGTCTTCTGGTGCTGCCATTTTGGTCAAGCATTCACAAAGAGTGCCAGCATGTTTAAAGCTAAACTGCAGGTTTCTAACTGCTCCCAGACCTGAGAAAAAAAAAATCTGAGACCTTACAACTTGAATGCACCTTGTAAATAAATAAATAAGATTTGTATATATATATATCATTGCTCAATGTTAAATATTTAATTATAATAATTAAATGAATCGTGATGTTTTCTTACCTCATACATCTATGTTTCTTTTAACACAGCACTGCAGTATCGGCGACACTTTGTCGTCATCGTCAGCTGTTTTCACGACTCATACATAGATGTATGAGGTAAGAAAACATCACGATTCATTTAATTATTATTAATTGAACCTCATAATGTTAAAAATTCCCAAATTTAATATATAAATTTAATTATAACATATATATATATATATAATATATATACATATATATATATACATATATATATATATAATAATAATAATAATAATAATAATAATAATAATAATAGCTTTATTTTACCTGGCAGAGTTAGGCCTTAAGGCCTTGTCTACCACTCAACCAGGTTTAAAAAAATACAAAAGAAAAGTCTTAAATCTAAATTACAATATATATATATATATATATATATATATATATATAAAACGATTACAAGTTATGAATACAATATTTTTTTTGACTTCCCAATTTCCTTCAATCTTTGGAGCATAAGTTAGAATCTGTCTTAGCAAGCACTTAGAAGGTATCCTGGCAATATATGTGTGTATGTGTGTATATATATGAATATGAACGTTTTCTTGGGTTTTCCGAATCTTGGATTCAAGTTCGGCCACTGATTCCGACATTTTGGCATGATCCCACATGCCATTATCAAGGAATGATAAGTTTGAGTCACAGGTTTAGGTCTTATATAATAAAATACAGAGTTTTCGCTGTGGTCCGTTTCCGAAGACGTACACCCATCCAAGGTTTAGTTCTTATGTAGTTAAATACCTTCACTTTTTCACTTTTCAGTGTGGTCCGTTTCCGAAGCCGTCACCCATCCAAGGTTTAGTTCTTATGTAGTTAAACATCTTCAGTTTTCAGTGTGGTCCGTTTCAGAAGCTGTACACCCATCCAAGCATTGACCACACTCCATGTTGCCCAACTGTGGTTTTCTTCATATCTTCTTCGCTGTTCTGGGGATGACATGGTGGGCAGCGATACTGGCATGTGGGATCATGCCGAAACGTCGGAATCAGTGGCCGGAGGCCGAACTTCAATCCAAGAAGCAGAAAACCCAAGAAAACTTTCATATTCATACTTATATCCGTGAAAATCTGCAATATAACATATATATGTATGTATATATATATATATACCAAATCTCTTTGTTTTCTCCATAAAAAATAAACTCCATAGCACATCGGACCTAGAAGGTTCTTAGCCTACCAGTTGGGTACTGGCCTCACATATATTGATCGCAGAGGTGAACAATCATCCAGCTAGTGTAGGGGGTGACCAGCTGTTATAGCTGGTTTTCTCAAGCTGGAGCTGCTATTTATTGTAGCTACCCAAATTCCTCATGATGCTGAATGGGCACTGGTCCCACACTGGCCAAAATTCCATGAGAAAATTTCTTACCCCATGTGGACTCGAACTAGCGCAAGTCCCATAGCTCTACACCAACAGATCATGCTTTAAACTGCTTGGCTACAGTACAGTACTTGTTCCTTCCACGTTGTAATATAAAAACCAAGTGTGAACTGCTGATGTTGGATGTTGTAAATTCATAAAATAATGATTCCATAGGACTATGGCCCTATTTGTTGAAAATTAACATTTTCTGTGACAACATTCTTTCTGTTTCACACATACATACACACACACATATATATATACACATATATTGTTGGATTCACTTTTATTTGTAGACACTTCAACATAAAAGGTGTTTTGTATTTATAATTTTATTGTATCAGTTAGGCTAGGTATTTGTATTGGGTTGTCATTGTTTCCTGTAAAGTCCTCTGGTGTAATTTTAATAATAATGATTGATAAAAGGATTGTGGTAATGAAAACCATTAATTTATGTAGATAGGAAATAACACTATGAGGTTTTTTAATATTGTTTATTTTTTATTATTTCACTCACCTCATACTTAATAAAGTATGAGGTGAGTGAAATAATAAAAAATAAACAATAATGAAAACCATGTTAAACTTTGTAGTGTTGGATCTCCCTAGAATATAAATCTGGGACGATTTTATTATTAATTTAACACTTCTCATTGAGTCGGGTTCGAGTCCCGGTCTAGGCGAAAATTTTTCTTTTCAAATATAATAAATCTGGGACTTTCCAAATACAAGCTTCAATAGCTATTTTCTTGGTTAACTAACTTAATTGATGTATTTTAGACATATTGTTTGCCATTTAAACTTTCTTAAAATTTATCGTATAAATATGTTTATTTGTTTTATTTAGGTTGGTGATAGTGTTGTTAGTAAAGCAAGAGAGACACTTGAGAGAGCAATACATATTGTGGAGACCACACCACGGTGGAAAGCTCAGGTTGTGTATGGAGATACAGATTCATTATTTGTATTGGTTCCTGGTAGAAACAGGGAACAAGCATTTAGAATAGGAGCTGAGATTGCAGAAGCTGTAACGCAAGATAATCCTAAACCTGTTAAACTCAAGCTTGAGAAAGTTTACCAACCTTGTATTTTACAGGTATACAACACCATTGTTTAATTTATTATTATTATTATTATTATTATATTACATCTCACATAATACTTTGTGTTCTTTTTATATCAATTTCAAAAACTAACGATCCCCCATAATCAGTTTGTATACTGAATTTGAGTAATATTGCATTTGTCGAACACTCGTAAATATCTAGAAACATTTTAAAATCATTAGGAAGTAACATTATAAGATTTAATTTAATAATTGAGTTTGTATTTTTTAAACATTCTTCCTCATATGATAGTTTTGTCGGACATATGTTTCAAGGCTGTTGCCCTGTCATCAGTGTAACACAAACTGATTTTTTCTTTTCTTCATGTTGAAGAATGTTTAAAAAATACAAACTCAATTATCTAGAAACATGTCTCCTTCTTTAACTATTTAAGACGATTAAAACCAAATAAAGCATATTTAAACCATTTAACAATGCATTACCTCGTGAACCACAGCTTCAGCTCTTCGAGCATGCGCAGTGGGCCATATCAGGGACTCTGCTTTTTGAAGTGGCTCATTCTTTTTTTTTTTTGCTAAGTGTACATAAATTAAATATGTCTATCAAAGAATTGAATTGGATTTTTCTGTGAAACATTTTATTGTTTTATTATCATTCAGAACTAAACATTGTAGTTGCACAGCTGAATCACTCAAAACAAATACATATTTATAAAAAAAACATGAGCTGAAGTATTTTAATATTCTATTATAAAGATAAACATTTAAAACTTGTTTTCAATATGAACAGAAATTAAATGTCAGTATGTATATGTATCAAAGTACTGAATTGGATTTTTCTGTGATAGCATTTAATTCTTGTAATCATTTATAACTACAAATTATAGTCACACATTTTATCTTGTATTACAGACAAAAAAGCGCTATGTGGGGTATAAGTATGAGAGTACAGATCAGAGCAAACCTGTTTATGAAGCAAAGGGAATTGAAACTGTTCGTCGTGATGGCTGCCCTGCTGTCGCTAAGGTAACTAAAATTCTTTTATTGTGATGTTATGTTATTATAAAGGGTGATTTTAAGGTATCACAACTCTGTTATAGCCTATGTTCATCCTGGGAATCTCCTGAACATTTTGCAACAAGCCCCATCACAATCGGATCAACGGTATGGCCATGCATAAAGTATGAAGAAACGACAAACATTAATTTATATATATATATATATACACTGAATCTTCATTATGTTGTTTTCTGAAGTTTGGTTTGTTGCAATTCAATAGTATATTTTCCTCATTTATCATACCGTTTGGTTCTCTACACAGTAAACATATGGGAGTATTAAGAATTTTAATTCTGTGAAGAAGATGAACAAGACAATCGAATAAATAATGTGAATCTGGTCATCTTAACTCATAAATATTTGAAAATAAAATAGTCTGTAACTACTGAAGATGAGGCCAACAAGCTTTGAAACATATTAATATAATAAATTTGGGAATTTTTACATTATGAAGTTTTCTTAATAAGAATCAAATGAATCATGAAAACAGCTGAAGATGGAAAAGATGTTTTTTTCCAATACTGCAGTTCTGTGTTAAAAAAAACATGGATGTATGAAGGAAGAAGAATTCACAATTCATTTGATTCTTATTTGAAACATATGTCTAACAGAAACAACAATATGAGGTAAGAATAACACAGAGAACACTTTTTATTCATAAATATTTGCTGTTTCATTTGACATGTTTCGATATGTTGTCCATACCATTGTTAGATTGTCCAGACTATTGATTTTTATGTTGTCAGCCCGGATGTCGACTCCCACATCATCTTCTGGTTGACTGAAGAATTTGTGAATCAAATCTTTTTCCCTGGGAATTTCAAAATTCATAAGTGTACATACCAATATATACCTTCTAATATGACCATCTACATCTCTACATGTCTCATATCTTTTGAATATGTTCCTGGAAACTCGAATCAACTTTAAAACCAGATATTTATCCCCATATAATAATAATAAGGGTTTTTGTTTTGTTTATTTAATATTTAAGTATAATTATAGTTATTTATATGAAGAATGGACATAAGATTGATTTAGAGAATTCAAATTTTTTATAAGTATATAAAAAAATTTGAACTGGTCAATATAAACTGTTAATACAGTTAGATGTTTTTCTAACTGATTCAATATATGTAAAATACTTTAAATATTCAAATTGATAATTTTTATAAAACAAATAAATGGGATTGGACGAATTGGATGGGAGTCAGCTAGAAAAAAATACTCCTTCCTTTTCAGTTGGACCAATCAGAACTTCGAGGTTATAACAGAATAACAAGATGGCTACAACACTTGAAGGAGGACAGTCATGTTAAGCAACGACTCCTCAAGGAATGAGAGAATAGTGGTTTATTTTCTTGATATTAGTTGAAAGAATAGTGTTGGAGTTATGGAAGGTCATATAGTAATGTAAATTTCATCCATCTTGAATACAAATAGTCCATAAGTGGAAATAAAGTATAATACTTGAAGGATTGACCATTATAATTCGTCATCCATTAGATACATAAAATGGTAATCTTCTATAAGTGAAAATTATTAACCTAAGCCGGAGTCTTTTGAATTATTAATCTACAAGATTCATCTAAACTGAAGTGAGAGTTTTAATAAAATAACTTTTAGTTTAACTGTTAATAAAGTGTCGTTATTTGTTTGTGTAAGAAACTTTTCCTCATTCCCCTGATGGGAGTTATTAGTGCCGTGGCAGAATTACAGTGATTCAAATTATTACAATCACATATCTACAACTTGGGACATCACACCCAACAACCCACCTTTAACTTTTGTCATTAAATTTTACAAATTTCTGTAATAATATTGGTTTTCAGTTCTCCTGGAGGACTAGTGATTAACGTGCTTGGATCTGGTGGGGTTCATAGGTTCAAATCCGACTGGGATCAATGAATTTTAAGAGTGTAAAATTGATTATTTTCAGGAGAGAAGTAGAACCATGGGTCCTGTGTCATAGTTTTATGGAAAGTAAAAAAAAACCTCAAACCTGAAATAAGAAGTCTCTGACCAAAATATGTGAATCCTTTCACATCAAGATTTGAATTGTAACACTAATGACATTAATATAATAAATTTGGGAATTTTTACATTATGACTTACTTACTTACTTACTCACTGGCACTATCGAACCCGTAGGTTCATGGCCGCGCGGACATAAGCTCTCCATACATCCCTATCCTGAGCTAATGCTTTCCAATCATTTCCTGTATAATCTACTTCCCTCAAATCATAGTTAATGTTGTTCTCCCACCTCATTCTTGGTCTACCAACTGGGCGTTTTCCTTCTGGCTTTCCTACAAGAAGCTTCCATGCACGTCTTTCATTCCCCATACGTGCAACATGTCCTGCCCATCGCAGTCTACGGGACTTAACTGTTCTTATTATATCTGGCTTCCTATAAAGACCATGTAGTTCATTGTTATGTAGTCTTCTCCATTCACCTGTCTGTTCATCTCTCTTTGGTCCAAAAATTTTCCTAAGAACTTTATTCTCAAATACTCGTAATCTCCTTTCCTCCCTTAAAGTAAGAGTCCATGTTTCGCACCCATATAATATAATTGGTAGAATAATAGTTTTATATGTTTTCAGCTTAACGTTTTTTCTTAATTTTGAAAAAAGTTGGGACATCAAAAATCTCTGCAATGCATAATAGCACGCATTTCCAGAATTGAGCCTATGTTTAATTTCTTTGTGCATCTCATTCCTATTTGTGATTATTGTTCCTAGGTATTTGAATTCAGCCACTTCCTCAAAATTTCCCTCATTTGTCATTAGCTGTCCATTTCCATTATATATTGAATTTCTACGTGTGACCATATATTTAGTTTTACTGATATTTACTTCCAGTCCCAATTTCTTAGTGTTACTCAATAGTGTGTGCGTGTTGGCCTTAGTATCTCCTCGCTATCGGCCAGTAGTACCACATCATCAGCATAAACTAACAGCTTATTAATACCATTCAGTTGTAAGCCTTCCTTATTCTCTAAAGATTTAATGGCATGCTCTAGTACAAAATTAAATAGTAGAGGAGATAGTGCATCTCCTTGCTTCAACCCATTCTGGATTTCAAAAGTGTCTGAAAACTGTTTGCCTACACGCACCCTACTCGTTGAGCCATTTAGACACATTCGTATAAGTCTAACTAACTTTTTGGGAATTCCGACTCCAGCAGGATACTATATAACTTCTCCCTCTTAATTGAATCATATGCTTTTTTGAAGTCTACATATAGTTGATGTACAGTACCATTATATTCCCATTTCTTTTCTAAAATCTGTCTTATACTAAAAATCTGATCTGTTGTAGACCTGTTTCTTCTAAATGCACACTGATGATCTCCTAGAATGTCATCAATATAGGGAGCAAGTCTGCTACTAATATTATTTGTTAGAATTTTGTACGAAGTTGAAAGTAATGAGATGCCCCTATAGTTGTTGCAATCAGTTTTATCTCCTTTCTTATAAATTGGTACGATAATTGATTCCTTCCATTCATCTGGAAGAGCTTCTTTTTCCCAAATCATACTAAGCAACCAGCGTATCTTGTCCATCAATTTTTCTCCCCCTGATTTTATCAGTTCTGCTGGGATCTCATCTGAACCTGATGCTTTATACATCTTCAATTTTTCAATTGCCATTTCAACCTCTAATGCACTTGGCTCTGCGACTAGCATTTCTGCTGTCTGTAACTTATCCTCCTCAATGTCCTGTTCTGTATGTACATTTAATAGCTGATTAAAATAACTTTTCCATCTATTTAATATACTCTTGGAATCTGCAATCATATCCCCATTTTCATTCCGAATTATGTTTGTTCTAGCCTGAAACCTTTCTTCTCTATACTAATTCCCTGATATAATTCTCTAATGTTCCTATTTTTTGCATTCATTTCAAGATCATTAATCTTCTCTCTCAAATATTCCCTCTTTTTACTTCTTTAGTAACTTGGTGGTTTCCCGTCTAACACTACCAATTGCTCTAAATTTACCTCATTTGGCTCGTGTAACCATTTAATTTTTGCTAGCTTTCTTTTCTTTACAATGTCGGCACATTCCTCATCAAACCATTTCTTGTTTTGCCTCTTTTTTAAACAACCAATGCTTTCTGATGCTGACAATTTAATATTATCTCTTATAGCCTCCCATTCTTTATTTATATCAGTTTCTTCTTCGTTTGCCACATTGTCATCTGAAGATTCCAGTACTTCAAATCTATTAGCAATTTTGATTTGGTATTCTTGCCGCATTTCATCATTTTCAAGTTTTTTTAATTCATATTTAACTGAATCATCTTTAGCGTTTGTTCCTCTCATAAGCGATAGCCGTTGTCTGATTTTCACCCTGACCAGATGATGATCTGAATTGCAGTCTGTCCCTCTAACTGATCCTAACATCAATGATGCTACTGTGCAGCGTTTATCCACTAATACATGATCTATCTGGTTCCGAGTCTCTCCATCTGGGGACGTCCAGGTGTATTTATGAAATATCCTTATGCTGAAATGTTGTACTCTTAACAATGAGATTCTTTGATGTGGCAAATGTGACTAATCTAACCCCGTTGTCGTTACTATCTTCATGAAGACTGAATTTGCCTATTGTTGGTTTGAATATATCTTCCTGCCCCACTTTTGCATTAAAATCTCCTAAGACAATTTTCATATGATATCGTGAAAGGCTATCAAATAAGCATTCTAATTCTTCATAGAACTCATCCTTGATCTTGTCATCTTTATCTTCTGTGGGGGCATGTACATTTACAATTATAAAGTCATGTCGTTTACCCTTTAGAATTATGATTTTTACATTATGAGGTTTTCTTAATAAGAATCAAATAAATCATGGATTCTTCTTACCTCATACATCTATGTTTTTTTTAACACTGAACAGTATCGGAAAAAAAGTAATATATATATATATATATATATATATTGCAATAAAGTATATATAGGAAAACGAAAAGGAACTTAGAAGCTCACAAAAAAGAACACTTTAGAAACATAAAAAATGGTGAAATTGAAAAATCAGCTATAGCAGCACATAGTTTATTAGAGAATCATAGAATTGATAAAGAAGCAAAACTTTTGAAACATCTGTCTACACCTTTGGAATTAACAGTTTGGGAAAAGATATACATTCAAAAAAACATACTAGAACTATGAACTTTGAGGTTCCAGACGAACCAAGCTT
The DNA here is from genome assembly GCA_030220185.1 of Diploptera punctata. Taxonomy (NCBI): domain Eukaryota; kingdom Metazoa; phylum Arthropoda; class Insecta; order Blattodea; family Blaberidae; genus Diploptera; species Diploptera punctata. Next base: position 3,209,785 of record JASPKZ010003852.1, read on the forward strand.
GATTACAAAGCTCATCAAAAGTACACCAGATGGCAGTTTAGAAAATTACTTCTTAAAAATTACACCAGATGGCAGTTTGGAAAATTACCAGCAAAAAAAATAACAGTTGTGAAAACAGCTGAGGATAGAAAATATGTTTTTTTCATTAACTGCAGTTCTGTGTTTAAAAAAACATAGATGTGAGGTAAGAAGAATTCAGAATTCTTTTGATTCTTACCAATGACATTATTTAAAAAAATGTCATTAAATAAAATGCTGACTAAATTTGTCTGTGGTATGAGAATTATTTTCATTCATTTTCGTCTTCAAGAATTCCCCTTAGATAAAAATAAGTATTAGAATGTAAGGGGCTGCAAATTTTTACCTACTGTTCTATTATTAAAACAACCATAAATAACTTATTATTTAATATACTAAATACTTTGTTCTTTTATAGTATCACATAACATTAGAAAGCTGCAAATCCAGTTTTTTGTATCATTCAACACCATATTCTCACTTTTGTAGCCTATTCAATGACTTCTTCTTGATGCTGTTATTGTGATAGTGGAGAATGTTGATTATGTATTTTGCTGTATGTAGTTGACTGGATCTGAGACTCAAATCATCAGCCATGATTCCATGGCCCATTATTAGAAGAGATGAGCTGATTTTATCTCGAATTGCCAATATATTTCTTATTGTAGAACAATGATTTGAGTATGATATTAAAATTTATTGTTTTATATGGCAGATATTGGAGAAATCACTACGACTTCTATTTGACAAGCAGGACTTGAGTGTGGTGAAGAGTTACATATGTCGACAATTTACAAAAATTCTCCAAGGACGACTTAATTTGCAAGACTTGACATTTGCCCGAGAGTACCGGGGGATCTCTGGATACAGACCTGGTGCTTGTGTTCCTGCTTTAGAGTTGGCAAGGTAAAGCATCTCACATACACTAGTAGTTTATATTCATTTGCCTATGTTAACATGTGCACTACTATGTCCAAGACAGTTTTATATAGTTTTTTTCTTTGAATCATAAATATTCTTTATTATAGCAATAATTGAGTAATTAAAAATGCTCTTTTTTATAACAGTAATTGAGCAATGAAAAATGCTATATAAATGTGTGGCAGCTAGTTCCAAGGATCTTATGCACAGAAAAAATTAGTTTTAATCATCAAATAATTTTAATACATTCTTTATACATCAGCTCATATTCTCTCACTCACTTGAACTGGTTTAGAGCATTTCTCCTTCATCATCGGCTGACTGTTGAGATGCCTATTGAAAGCTTTGCACATCCTTTTCCTCTGATGTTGTGCTGATGAACTTCACAATCAAATTCTTTTCCCCAGAATTTCAAAATTCATTAACTAGTCTCTATTTTTCTGGATGTAGTCTTCCAAACTTTGATTACAATTTGAATACACAATCGAACCAGAACCTCCTACTTCATATCCCACAACACAGAATCTCCATTATTCTAATTCCTATACCAAATACACTATAAGAAATTATATCTATCTTCCTAGTCTCAAGATTTGTTTTATCATTTAGAATGCTTGTTCTTGATTGAATGACAATTTATTTAATTTAAATTTATTGTATGTAGTTATTAAGTGTTTTTACATTTATACATTGTAGAAGCTGGTTAGAAACAGATAAACGTGCTGAACCAAGACAGAATGAAAGAGTGCCATATGTAATTGTCAATGGACCTCCAGGTGTTCCTCTGATACGTTTGGTGCGATCTCCTCGGGAACTTCTGGCTGATTCCAGTCTGAAACCTAATGTTACATACTACATTACTAGAGTTATTATTCCACCACTAGACAGATGTTTCTGTCTTGTTGGAGCTGATGTTAACTCTTGGTAAGCTTTTTAAATTACTGTAATTATCATCTATCAGCATAACTGCATCCCCATGGCAGCAATTTTAACTATAAGTTAATACTGTTTTATTACTTTTGTAACGTAATTATAGTAAATATCTTTTAGAGAAAGTAAATTATATCAAGCAATTTGAGATAGATAGTAGCAATAGAATGTCTTTTTCTGGAGGTATTGAGTACATGTCTTGGGATTCGTCAACCTGGTGGGGTTTTTCATGAATTTCATTAGTCATCACTAAAATGGAGAGTTGGATTTAAAAATGCCGCTTTAATGTTAATATTTTATACATCAATGCAATATGAAATTGCTGATAAAATGTTGATAACATTTGTTCCTCAGAATTATAGTGTGCTCATAATGTCCCAGTACATTTTTGGGATAAGTTAGTCCAAATAAAACAAAAATTAAATTTAGTATCTACTACAAAGTCAGTGTTCCACTTGATCTCCATCAATCTCAAAACATGTTTCCCAACAACGTTCCATCACCTGAAAAACATTCACCAACATACCCTCTGAAATCATTTCCCTTGCTTGACATATGTGTTCTTTCAGCACTTGCATATTAGGAACCTTGGTTCTGTACACTTGTTGCTTGATGAACCTCCAAGCAAAATGTCCAGAGGTTGAAAGATCTAGCAAAAGTAATGCCTACATATGAGGAAATGCCCTTCCAACCCACCTGATGGTAAATATGTCTTGAGATACACACATTCATTCAGAGTAGTGGTGTTCCATCTTGTTGCTGATGAGCTGCCCAATGAAACCACCGAATGGGAAAGGCATTCACCAAAAGTGAATGTTTGGTTTGGCTTGACATCATCATCAACAAGGATTAAGCCCAATGGCCTGTTCCGATCTCATTATAGGTCAAATTGGTCCTTCCATCTCTTCAATGGTCTTCCCAACATTATTCTCCCTTTTGGTTTATAATTATACATTATTCTTGGTATGCGCTGTTCATTCATTCGTAATACGTGCTGAAGATAAGCATTTTGATAATAATTAAATGAATTGTGATTTTTTCTTACCTCATACATCTATGTTTCTTTAAACACAGCACTGCAGTATCGGCGACACTTTGTCGTCATCGTCAGCTGTTTTCACGACTGTCAATTTTTTCTCCTTTTTGCCGGTAATTATCTAGACTGCCATCTGGTGTTCTTTTGAAGGAATTCCTCTTCAAACTGCCATCTGGTGTTATTTTGAATGAATCATTTCCTAAACTGCTATCTGTTGTATTTTTGAAGAACTTTGTAATCAAGCTTGAACCTCATAATGTTAAAAATTCCCAAATTTAATATATAAATTTTGATAATATTTTATTCTTTTACAGAGATTAAATATATTAAGTTCTTATTGTTTATTTTTTATTTCACTCACCTCATACTTCATAACTCCTAGCATACCCAGGGTTTCATCACATCCTTTGTGACATTCTCAGTGCTGTGTCACGTTCACAACTGACGTCCGGCTGCCTTCTATCCTGCAGACTGACCTCTGCGCCATCTGATGGCTGACCGACGAACTTTCAAATCAGTCCTCTCTCCTTACAACCGGGTATTTCAAAATTCATAGTTGTATTTTCATTCTTGCATATGTAAGAATGAAAATACAACTATGAATTTTGAAATACCCGGTTGTAAGGAGAGAGGACTGATTTGAAAGTTCGTCGGTCAGCCATCAGATGGCGCAGAGGTCAGTCTGCAGGATAGAAGGCAGCCGGACGTCAGTTGTGAACGTGACACAGCATTGAGAATGTCACAAAGGATGTGATGAAATCCTGGGTATGCTAGGAGTTATGAAGTATGAGGTGAGTGAAATAAAAAATAAACAATATTAAAAAACCTCATAGTGTTATTTCCTATCTATATAACTTAATATTAAGTTCTGTTCTTATATCTTCGTTTTTCTTTTTATCGGTCCTTTGGTATCCTGCTATTGCTCTCAACATCTTCATTTCAGCAGCCTCTATTTGTTTACTATCTGCCTTTGTTAATGTCTAGGTTTCACATCCATTGGCTTGACTAAAAGAAAATTCTATGGTCCATACATGTTCCTCGAGCAAACAATCATATGAGTTGCGTATCTTGATATGTTGCAACTTTTCTTATTACTCCTCTAAGTGTTTTGTTCAGGCGGAAAATATGTTAACTAACAAACTGTCTTTCTCTTTCTCTTCCTTACTATGTTGCCACTTCCTGTCCTTTGTATTATGTTGTTTGATTGGAGGTAGAGAGCTGACAAATACTATATATTTTAATGATCCGTCGTTCTGCGCAGTCAGTGGCAGAATGACTAACTTGACAACCTTGTTACTTTTGGGTTACGTCTAGGAATGAGCTGTCCCTTCCTTGCCCTTCTCATTACATGTTGCCACTTGTGATTTATTGTGAGGCTGGTAACAGAGGGACAACAAATACTGTGATTTTAAATGATCCGACCGCTTGAGTGTTCCATGCTTAAATGACTAATTTGAAAACCATGTTAAGATCTTTCACACATGTTTAGAGATTCTTCCCCCACATTTGAAGTTGAAAAATTTCAATACGTGATCAGATGTACAGTTTTCTCCTACATCCCTTCCACAGATTCAGTAGATCAGCGACACTAGTGCTAAAACTCTTCCCCTCCACCCGTGCACAGTTAACTTGGATGTGTAATACAGCCACAGTTACTGTGAGATGGTATCATGGATACAGTGCAACAAGATGGAGCACCACCATACTTTTCTCTGACTGTACATGAGTATCTCAATGACACTTTTACAACAGATAGATTATAAGGGCATCTCCTCATATCTGGACACCGCGTTTGTCAGACCTCACACCTCTGGACTTTTTCTCTTGGGGGTTCATCAAGTAACAGGTGTACTGAACCAAGGTTCCTAATCTGCAGTGTGCTGAAAGAACACATATGCCAAGTGAGTGAAATGATTACAGAGGATATGTTGGTGAATGTTTTCCGGGTGACGGTATGTCATTGAGAGATGTGTTTTGAGATTGATGGAAGTCATGTGGAACACTGACTTTGTACTAGATACTAAATTATAATTGAAAGTAGGAGGTCACCATCTTGTTTGGTTCTTATACATAAAAATCGATTTGTGTTTTCCTTCTTTAGACTTGAATTGTCTGATCATTAATGATTTTAAAATAAATCAGACAATTAAAGTCTAAAATTATAATTTTTGTTTTATTTGGATGTTATCCCAAAAATGGAACTTTATGAACACACTGTAATTGTCCTCAGTTTTGTTACCATGAATAATTTTATCATTAACCATCATTTGGCTATAAACTTTTTACAATCCCATAAAATTTTATTTTGTTATTTGAAAAATCCATCATATTCCCTTAATTATATAATGGATTTTCATTAAGTAAACACCAAATCAATTCATTATATCAAATATATATTTAGTTTGTTTTATGGTAGCAAAGGGATTGAATTATTTTATTTTCAGTCTATCTTACCTCAATATTAATGTTGATTTGTTCTTGAACATGTTTCGATTGGATCTCTCAGCATCTTGCCCAGACTGGTTGGATTTATGTTGTAAACCCTGGATGTCAATGTCAGCTCCCTCCTGTGGTTGGCAAAAGAACCTCCAAACAAGGTCACATTCCATCGGTATTTCGAAATTCATAACTCTGTTTTTGTTTTTCTGAATAAAGATTTTTCCCAAATAGTCAGCTCTTTTGTATTTGGGAAAAAAATCTTTATTCAGAACAAAAACAGAGTTATGAATTTCGAAATACTGATGGAATGTTACCTTGTTTGGAGGTTCTTTGGCCAACCACAGGAGGGAGCTGACATCGACATCCAGGGTTTACAACATAAATCCAACTAGTCTGGGCAAGATGCTGAAGATGATTGAGATCCAATCGAAACATGTTCAAGAACAGATCAACTTTAATATTGAGTTAAGATAAACAGACTCAAAATAAAATAATTAAAAAACCTCAAAATATTACTTCCTAAAATAAAACATTAAAGGGATTGAAATTTTTCATCTAAACCATCTAAAAAATGTATTTATCATAAGTAATGCCACAAGTGATTTCCAATTTATCTAGAGAATTTGGAAATCAAGAGTGGCATCTGTTAGGACTATTTAATGAATAAAATTAAGCTGTTTACTCACAAATCATTATTTAAATATAGTTATTTTAAAATATTTATATGTTTAATGTAAACGGTGATGTTTGAAAACAAATGAGAAACATTATGTTTTGCTTGTTCATCACTGCAGCCAGATCATATTATTTATTGCCAAAGGATCACAATATTGTAAGAATACACCCTAGTGGAGAAAAATGAAACACATCAAACTTTATATTTTATTATCTGGGAAATAATATGTTTAAGAAAGTGCAAATAGTGGTGTTTTTTTTTGTATAATCAATTGCTACAAATGTTTTATATTATCTCCCGCAAGCACTTTTTGGTTACATTTGTGCACTATATATACAATCTGGTAGCCACATATATTGTAGGATTCTTACATCTTAATATATAAATAGTTATATCCAACATATTTCTTAGAGAGTCAATCACTGCAAAATAATGGTTTGACCTAATCAGAATGTTAAAAAGGAGGAAATTGATTTTAAAGTGATAAAATCGAGGTGAAAAAGACTGTGATTGGTTGTAAATCAAAATTCATTGAAATGTGATTGGTCATTGACTTCCATTTGGGGCATGAGTTAAATAGTCATAGTTAAGATAAAGGTTAATAAATTAATGAGTCATTTTAACATCTTACCTCATATTTTATGTTTTATCAAACACGGTAACTATAGTTTTCAAATGATCTTGTCATTCATTTTCAACCGCCATTATGACTACCGGATATTCGTTGGAATCTCCCTCTATAATGTTGCCATCTGATGTTGATTTGACGAACTTCGAGATATCGTTGCCATCTGGTGTTGATTCGATGAACTTCGAGATGAGGTCACGTTCATCCGGAATGTCGAAATTCATAGATTGAAAACTATAGTTACCGTGTTTGATAAAACATAAAATATGAGGTAAGATGTTAAAATGACTCATTAATTTATTAATTAATAACCTCATAATGTGTTTCCCAATTTTAACTTTGAATAAGATAAAGGTATTCACAAGAGATCAACGTGGGGATGATATTGGGACATGGAAGCAAGGATCAGTGATTCTTAGTCAACAGCTTGAGGAGGTTGGCTAGCCTTTTGATCCTGGTGAAATAATGCCCAGGCAAGTTACATTACTAATTTAGTAGTAAGGACCAGAGCCTGTCTAAATTAAATAAATTAAGAAAAATTTCCACCACCGGAATCTGAGTAATCCAGTCCTCAATCATGTCCCTTCTCACTTGAACTGTCTTCCATAATTTTCAAAGTAGGTAAATTAAATGTAAAATGATCCCACTCAGTCCTTAAGACTGCCTTGGAGCAGCAGGAGGTTAAGGCTCCCACGTTTCTAGACAATCAGCACAACATGTCAGTTCTGGTGATAGCCATCTTTACTCCCAGAACATGCTTCTGTTACTGCTAAGTTGACCCTAGGGCTATAGTGTTACCAGAAGGTTTAGGCCAATTTAAAAATTCTGTTGCTATCGAGAATCTTAACCCAAAACCTTCCGGCTTGTATCATATTGTCTTAAACAAATATGCTACAGGTTGTCTCTTGTAAATGAATTATGATACTAAATTGTGTGCAATGTGCTTTAAATAAGTGTTTCATATAACATTACCAAATAATTAATATTTGTATATATTTACAGGTTCAATGATATGCCACGGAAATTAACAATTAACTCAGCCACATATGTACCTCCAGGAACCAGCAGGAACACAATATCACAACACTTTGTAACTATGAATTGTGCTGTTTGTAGTAAATTAACAACTACAGGAATTTGTGTACATTGTCAACAACAGCACCAGAACACAGCTGTTGTATTAGCCAACAAAATACATTCATGGGAAAGAACATACAACAATATCACCAGGGTGAGTTTCACTCAACTTCTACTAGTAGATTAAGGAGAATATAATGTTTTAAAATCATTAGGAAGTAACATTATGAGATTTTAATTAAATTTTTAGAGTTGGAATTTGACTGAAGATGGAAGTAATGCTATACTTATTTTAGGAATTCTCACTATGAGGTATATTCTACCTTAATGCTATACTTATTTAACTTTCACAGGGAAAGAACACTATGAGGTTTAATTTAAGAATTAAATTAATGTTTTATTACCTCATCTCATATCCTTTTCTTCTATACTGCAGTTTCGGAGTTTATCTCCATCGTCAGTAGTCTATGGTTGACCGGTATTATGTCGTTTCTTGGCAGTTTTCTTGTTACTTCTATTGGTGGACCGATGAACCTCTGGATCAGGTCAAAATTTGTGGGAGTTTCAAAATTCATGAGTTTATCTTTCTTGTTTTTTTGGATGTGGATTTTCTGAGAAAATTGATGGAAGATGCAAATTTTATCAAAGTTACGACTGTTCAGGAAAGTGAAGTTTGAAGTTTTGTATTGGTAGTAGAAAATTTCCTAGGTAACAATAAAGCACCAAATTATAAAGAAATTGTGCAAAACATATTGTCAAGCTTCAAGATTCTGGGAGCAAATATGAGTATAAAGTTACACTTTCTCCACAGTTACCTAGATAGATTTCCGGATAATTTAGGAAATTATAGTGATGCACAGGGAGAGCGCTTTCACCAGAATCTAAAAGTAATGGAGTAAAGGTATCAGGATAGATGGGACCGTCACATGATGGCAGATTGCTGCTGGTCTTTAAAAAGAGATTGTCCCCTAAAAAATTATAGAAGAAAATCTTATAAAAGGTGTTTCACTGAAGTATAACATGGGTTTTTGACATTTTTCCTTCTATTTACGTCGGTGTATACTAATTTTTCAAAAAAACAATTGACATTATAAATATAATCTGTTATATTTTTTTCATATTTTCCGATTTTTGTAGTGTAAAATGAAAATAAAGATTTAAAAAAGAAAACAGAGCAAATCTTCCAAAATCATTGATAGTTTCATGAATTATGAGTATAAATATATCCAAAATTAATCTTATATCAATATCAATATTTATCAATTGGTGAACCAAAACAAAATTTAATTTTGGAGACTGGAGAAACAATAAAATCTTGTAGTGAGATCACATATTTAGGAATAAAAATAAATAAAAATGGGAGTTATGAAGAGGAAATAAGAAATAGAAATAATAAAGGAAAATTTGCAATTGCTTGCCTCAATGGAATATTGTGGGATAAAAATATAAGTAATAAAATTAAAATGAATATATATCATACAATTGTTAAAAGCATCATTACTTATGGAGCAGAACTTTGGCCATTAACAACAAAAACAAATAAACAAATAAGTACCTTTTGCAACGGAAATGGATTTTATACGAAGGGCCCCAAGAATTTTAAGAAGGGAAAAAATTAGGAACTCAGTTATAAGGGAGAAAATGAAGATTGAAGACACTATTTTAGATTATATTCAAACTCAGCAATTAAGATGGTACGGACATGTCCAGCGAATGGAAGAGGATCGACTACCAAAATCTGTTTTGGAATGGAAACCTGAGGGAAGACGAAGCAGAGGAAGACCTAAAACCTCCTGGAGTCAGGGAATATGTTTATATATGAAGGAGAAACATCTACAACCAGGAGATTGGATGGACCGACAAAATTGGCTATTAGGAATCGGACGATGTCAAAGACATTAATCAACCAATGATCTATCTATCTAATCTTATATCAAGGGCAACAAAATCACTGTTGGCCAGTGTTATCAATTGAAGACCTGAAGGAAGGCCTAAGAATTGGTCAGATCAAAAAAATGGAGTAGAGCAGCAGAAGACTGAGATGTATGGAGGCAACACTTAAAGCAGTCTAAGACTCAGAAAGTGCTCCAAAGCCATGATGATAAAGTACTAGTACACTTCTAATACTATAATTTTGGAGTCTTAATGTCTTTGTCCACATAATTTGTAATTCACATATTGCATTGTATTGCCATGATAGTTCAGATGGTATGATTCCTGCTTCGGATTGGTGGGTCTGGGCTTCATTCATGGTGGGTAGAAAATTTTAATCATAAAATTTTCAATCTCAGGGCTAGGAGGAGTGGTTATGTAGAATTTTTAATCACTAGATGCCTGTGTTAAATTCCAAACTACCACAGTATACATGTTGAGAGGACATGTGATACTTTTGATACTAATTCATCTGTCGGGGACATTAACTCTGTTAGTCCGTTTGGTCCTTTTCAAAGGAGTAGACTATTTTTTGGCAACAGAATTTACTTCCTCCTTTCCTTCATCACTACTATCTCTCATACATTACACTATACAAACATTCACTCCATGTACACTTCCCTCTCTAGACAATACAAATACCATGTAAAAGTGGTCTGCTGAAGTGGTGCATAAATTGAAAATAGACCACATTAATGGTATCTATCCATCTAACACAGAATCTAAAGCTCAAAAAGTGCAGTAAGTTGCAATGAAACACATACACATTTTTAATGTCTGAAATAGTAAAAAAAAGTAGCTTGACATAATTATTTATAGGAAGTAACACTATGAGGTAATGTCATCCTCCTGACAAAGTCGGAATCAAGTTGAGAATGGGTTCAATGGTCTTCAAAACATGTCCAGGTTAGAAAATTTAATATGAAGTGAGGCGTATATTTCCAGTTCAATTTGTTGATAGTTTCATATTAGTTTCTTACAAAAATTAACTTTGAGCTGTTATTGATTTTTGTGTAGGATATTTTGTTCAAGGCTGGTTTCCAGTGCTAACAGGATTTTATTGCACATTTTATTTTACATTCAGTGTCTGATACAAATGGTTTTAAATTGACTATCATAATTCAAAGTGGTTAGACTTTGTGAGTTTATTGTAAATTGCAATTGCAGTATTCGTTTGTGTTCTAGTGACTGTTTTGTAAGTTTATCTATTTTGTTAAGTATACCAGTTTGTGGTAGTTTCTATGGAATATTATTTTGTTTCATTTATCTAACTTCTTCTTTGTTTGCAACATTACAATTTGATTTTCTGCTGTTGGATTGTAGCTTTTGAATTTCTTAAAATGTCTTTTTTAATCTTCTTCTTCATCTGTACAAGTCTTAGGTCTAGAGGCCTATTACGATCTCACTGATGAATTTTGTATCCAGCGCTTCCTTGGACGGCCCAGAGATCTCTTCCCTGTTGGACAATCACAAAGCATGACTTTGGGTACTCTATCTGTACTCGTTTGCCGCAAATGATTAATTCATTTGTTCTGGTATTCATATATGCACTTAATACATCCGTTTTAATAAAGAAGTAAATTAATTTAAATGAAACAGGAATTTATATGGTCTCTAAAGAAAAGTTCCTGTAATATGTTAAATCATTAAGAATTTGCACCACATTGAGAGGATTAAAATGAGTAGAGTTAATACATCTCCTATATAACAGTATAATAGAATTATGAAAATAAAATAGGAAGTAACATTACAAGGTTCTACTTAACAAATAAGTTGAGTCTATCATCTTACCTCATATTGGTTGTTTCTTCTAGGACATGTTTCAGAGGCATCTTTGCTCTATCATCAGCTTGTACAGACAGTTCAAATATAATAGGAGCATGAAGGAAAGGAAGACTGAGGAAGAGATGGTTGCAAAATGTGAAACAGAACTTGAGAAAAATCAGGATTAGAAGTTGGAAAAGAACAGTACTATGGAGAGACATTTGGCAACATATTCTGAGGGAGATCAAAGCTCACTAATGGTTGTAGATCAAACAAGAAGAAATTAAAAGCTTTTCATTATCATCAATGTCTGTTTCCATTCTTTTCTATCCATTCAGTATTTCTGTTCATTCCAACCTTGGTTTTAAATTGGGTAATTTATTGGGGGGATACTGGTCACCCGTGAAAATCAGAAGGAAATTTGAGCTTTCTTTCTTCTGCTCCCTAAGCTGTGAATTGTCTAGATAAGGTTAGACTTGCCACCATAATAATTCTCAGCACGCAATCTCTTTGTCAATGAGATGACAGTGTCTCCAGGGACTGGTTTTTGAAAAATTGGAAGAGATGTCAATAATTTTTATTTTTTAGTCATCTGCTTTGCACTCAGTCATTCTGTTTTAAGAAAATTTATGTTTATTTGCTCAAAATTTGTTTGCTCTTGAAGGATTTATGTCAACTGAGAAATGGTGCATAACTCATTCTATAGAATTATGTACCATAATATAAATAGTTAAACTTTTTATCAACATATTTTCTCAGTTCATGAAGAACAAATATGACACACAACTAATGACCATTATAAAGCTGAATATTATAGTCATGTAAACTAAAGATGACCTTAAAATTAAACCTGATCTTATTATATGTACTTTGTTTTCATAGTTATATTATTTTTAGTCTGATCATCTTACCTCAATATTAATGTTGATTTGTTCTTGGACATGTTTCAAAACAATTTTGTTTTATCGTCAGCTTGTCCAGACGATAAAACAGAATTGCTTTGAAACATGTCCAAGAACAAATCAACATTAATATCGAGGTAAGATGATCAGACTACAAATAATATAATTAAAATAACCTCAAAATATCACTTCCTAAAATTAAATATTTGTTTTCATAGGTTTGCCAGTCTTGCAGTGGGTATATTGGTAACATTGACTGTGCATCCCTGGACTGTCCTATTCTGTTCCGTCGGAACCAAGCCTCCATTGATTTACGTCAGATTGCTTACATCCGCCAACTCCAAGAGCAGTTCCTAAATTTCTAATCTTTTTATAAGGTAAAGTATCTAAATTGTATTTGTTGTAAGGTTGAACCTTTATGTTACTCTGCAAGATCCACATAAAAACTGTGATTAATACATTATGAACCATATCTTCAAACAGCTATAATATTTAAATTTGACTGATGCTATATCAAAGTCAGCAGAGATTATTTAATTTTATAATATTTTTAAGTATAATATTGTATTTTCTCAAATATAAAATAACCCTTCCCCTACCACTAGTTTTGAAGAGACTTTTTAATACGTAAGTTGGGTCTGCTGTCATCTTTCCTCATATTTCCTTGTTTCTTGTAAGACATGTTTCAAAGCATCTTTGCTCTATCAGTAGTTGGTAAGATGACAAGTTTCATATTGTTTAGTGATTTATTATCAAAATGTAAAATCTTATAATGCTGGGATATTAACTGCGTTATCAATCGTATTGGTGAGGACGTTCCTACTATCCCCGCTCAGGCCCCGAAAATGAAATATAGGGTTCCAATATCCTTATGATTAGTTGAAAATAATCATCGCTTCAAGTAGTAGAATGGCTGAGGGGGTAGACCCAACTTATTAAGTAGAACCTCATAATGTTACTTCTTATTGTATTTTCATAATTGAAGAGACTTTTTAAGTTTTCTGGTGCTAGGCTAGCAATCATCAGCTAAGGCACATAGGATGATGGTAATTCATGCCTTTTCATTTCCAATTGTATTAATAGGAACACTTTTCATGCCTTTATTGTCAATTGTCACATTAGATGGCATATCAAAATATACAATGTCCGATCTGCATTATCAGTCTGGCCAAGCAAATAACACAATAGTGGGTTTTCATGAATTAATCACAAGTGTTGAAATGAGATAATTTTTTTCTGCATATTCAGTATAAGATAGTTTATGAATATTGTTTAGGACTGCAAAGTAAGCCCTGATCTTTTCATCATTTGCACTTATCAGTTCGCTTTGAGTGTTTCATGTCCCTGTTAATATAAACTCACGGTTTTCAGATATTTCATCGTTATCACCACTTGTCTGATCAGTAAACTTTCATTCCTTTTCTCTCTCACATACTCAATAACTTTTTGTTCAAAATCACGCTTCAGTACAAGAAAACTACGAAGACCATCTGATCAATGACAAGTGACTCTAGAAAGCATAGATATATCTTGAGAAACAAAAATACCCTCTACCATTTACTACCATCCAATGGGTCAAAAGAGACACCCCAAATTCATTTGTGATAACAGAAAAAAGTTTTCCAAGGGTTTTGTGGTTGTTGAAAGATATTGTCCAGGAAAAAACCCAGGATTTACATAGTTGGAACCAATGTGAAGGTCAATGAATATTATAGACCTAATTACTATAAAAAAAATTCCCTGATTGCATGGTGATAACACCTCAAAAGTTTGTATCCATATGGATAACACTTTGAGTCACATTGCCAGATCATCACTGGATTAGCACAGTCAGAAAATTGCTGAGTCAAGTAGCCATGTGATATATATATATTTTTGAATAATCCTGTGAAGCTAGCAGATGCTACCTACCACAGTCAGGGGCATACCAGAAAATCTATCAAGTGGGAGAGAACATTCAGTTACTGCATTGCAGTGCCAACAAGGCCATATTGAACTAATTAATTAAACTAACTCACTGGCTTTATCGAACCCATAGGTTCATGGCCATGTGGACATAAGCTCTCCACACATCTCTATCCGGAGCTAATGTTTTCAAATCATCTCCTGAATAATTACTTCCCTCAAATCATGTAACAGGGCCATCACATTAAACAAAATTGCAATGGCAAAAAGGAATCTCACTGTGAGATACGGTAAAAAAAATTGTCCACCTTACCTGTGGCAATCCTCCATGGACAAGATTCCAGGTCTTAAGGTTAGCATCCCTGGGTTTCTCTTTAAACAAAAAGTATCATTAAGGATCAAATTAATCGTGAATTATATTATTTTTGGTCTGGACATCTTACCTCAATATTAATGTTGATTTGTTCTTGGACATGTTTCAAAACAATTCTCTGTTTTATCTTCAGCTTTCCCAGACATGGGAAAGCTGAAGATAAAACAGAGAATTGTTTTGAAACATGTCCAAGAACAAATCAACATTAATATTGAGGTAAGATGTCCAGACCAAAAATAATATAATTAAAATAACCTCAAAATATAACTTCCTAAAATTAAATATTAATCGTGAATTCTTCATACCTCATACATCTATGTCGTGAAAACAGCTGAGGATGGAAAAGATGTTTTGTTCCGATACTGCAGTTCTGTGTTAAAAAACATAGATGTATGAGGTAAGAAGAATTCAAGATTCATTTGATTCTTATTAAGAAAACCTCATAATGCAAAAATTCCCAAATTTATATATTAATTCAAAAGTATCAATTTCATTAGGATCTGGATGTGTGTGAATGTGCTTATGTGTAAAAGGAGAAAAAGTAAAAGAAAGAAGGCTAATAAAACAGGGGAGAATGAAAAAAGTAGAAAAAGTGGCATCAATAAAAATAATACCATAATAGTAGTTTTTGCCTTCCATCTGGATAATGTTAATCTAAAACTTAATTGCTTCACAATGTACTACTATTTTTATATATCAAATTTGGGAATTTTTAACATTATGAGGTTTAATTCATAAGAATTAAATGAATCGTGATTTCTTCTTACCTCATACTTCTATGTTTTTTTTAACACAGAACTGCAGTATCAGCGACTCATGTCACCATCGTCAGCTGTTTTCACGACTGTCAAATTTTTTCGTTTGCTGGTATATATCCAAACTGCTATGTGGTGTTCTTTTGAAGGAATTATTTTCTAAACTGCCATCTGGTGTTCTTTTGAATGAATCATTTTCTAAACTGCCATCTGTTGTATTTTTGAAGAACTTTGTAATCAAGCTCGGTTCGTTTGGAATCTCAAAGTTCATGGTTCTAGTATGGTTTTTTGAATATATATTTTTTCCCAAACTGTTAAATCCAAAGGTTTGGATAGACGTTTCAAAAGTTTTGCTTCTCTTTCAATTCTATGATGCTCTAATAAACTATGTGCTGCTATAGCTGATTTTTCAATTTCTCCATTCTTTATGTTTCTGAAGTGTTCTTTTTTACGAGTTTCCAAATTCCTTTTTTGTTTTTCCTATATATATCCTGTTGCAATCTTTGCAATCAATTTGATAAATTCCAGATTTTTTGTTGTCTGGAGTGTTAAATTTATTATTAGTTGACAGAAGATTACCCAGGCTGAATTTGTTAATTGGAGCCAATGTTATATTCAATTTTCTGAAAATTTTTTGAAACTTATTATGAACCTCAGGATGGTAAGTAAATTTCTTGAATTTTACATCTGTTATCAAAATCTTCTACATTAAGTGGAATATTTATCAATCTATGTAATAGATTATTGAAAATTGCATGTTTATGTGACACATGATTAAAGCCTGAAGATTTTATGTAGTTGTCAGTATGTGTGTCTTTTCTAAAAATATTAAATTCAATTCTTTGCTGTTTATTTCTTATTAAGTATAAGTCTAAAAATGGGATCTTGTTATCTTATTTTGTTCAAACTTGGCTAGTATTCAAAGAATGAATGAGTCATATTCTTATCTTACCTCATATTTCATATTTTTTTAAACATGAGAACTGCAGTTTTCAAGAGGAGATCCCTCTCATCCTCAACCGATATTATGACTATCGGGTTTTTGTTTGAATCTTCATCTATAATGTTGCCATCTGGTGCTGATTTGATGAATTTTGAGATCAAGTCCTGTTCATTGGGAATTTCAAAATTTATGGATCTAAATTTATTCTTCTGATTTAGGAAAACTTTTATCACTCACCTCATATCTTCTTTTGTAAACTAGTTTCGTAACTTTACACTTTAGTAATTTTGTGACTGTTGTTCTGCTGTCTTGAAGAGTCACCTCTCGCTCCCTCTGTTGGTAGACTGAAAAACTCGAAATCAGGACATTTTCCCCGGGAATTTCTAAGCTCATTAATTTTTCTTTTTCTTTTTTTAGAATGTAAATTTTTTTCCAAAACAGTAAGTTCTTTGGGTTTTTCTATTTGTTTTAATAATTTAGCCTTCCTTTAGATAAGATGTTTTTCTGACCATGCATTGGCAACCATTACAGAT
This sequence comes from Diploptera punctata, assembly GCA_030220185.1. Taxonomy (NCBI): domain Eukaryota; kingdom Metazoa; phylum Arthropoda; class Insecta; order Blattodea; family Blaberidae; genus Diploptera; species Diploptera punctata. The sequence continues at coordinate 3,226,617 of JASPKZ010003852.1, forward strand.
TTTTCTACTTCCCCTTTCTTGATATTCCTAAAATGTTCTTTCACTCTAGTTTTCAAATTTCTCTTAGTTTTTCCTATGTAGACTTTCTTACATTCTTCACATTTAATCTGATAAATCCCTGATTTTTCTTCTTCTATTTCCTCATTTTTGTTATCTAATTAATCTAATGATGCTATAGTAATTTTTCGGTGCCAGTCTTATGTTGAAATTTTAAAAAAATGTTTTGAAACTTACGGTGCTTCAATGGATAATATGTGAATTTCTTGAATTTTACATTTTCTTCTTTTTCTTTTGGAAGAGTGCTTTGATTAATAAATTTTTGTCTTTTGAACTTGTTTATTTTCTGTGTTATCATTCTTTCTTCAAATCCATTTTTTATAGCCATGTTGATTATGTGTTTTTTTTAAATTTCTTTGTTCATGGGTATGTTCATTAATCTATGTATCAAACTATTGAAAACTGCTTGTTTGTGAGCTATGTGATTGAAACCTGAAGCTTTTACATAGTTATCTATAAATGTCTTTTTTTCTTTATATTCCAAATTCTATCTTATCTTCTTCATTCCTTCTTAAGTTAAGATCTAAAAATGGTATTTCTCTATTAATTTCATTTACCATAGTGATTATACCTCATAATGTGAATTCCTAAATAAAAGTAATTGTTCTTTTGAATATATTATATCTTCTCCCAAACTGTCAATTCCAAAGGGTAGTATTCTTCGCTCAAATTAAATAATTCATCCAGGATTGAACCGGAAAAGTACACCTTACCACATATTATGGTGAGAAAATGAGTTAAGGTGTATATTGTCTGATTCAATCTTTTAATATTATTACATCATAATGTTGCTTCCTATCAATATTTGATCAAATAATTCATCTTTTTATAATTGAGTTAGAGAAAATATTTTTATATCTCATCTCATTAAGTTGCATGTATTCATGATACCAGTTTCAAAGGTTATTCACCTTCACTTCAGTCAAGAGTTTGATTGAAAATGAAAGGTGAATGACCTTTGAAACCACACAACTTTATGAGATGAGATACTTGCTTACTCAAAGGCACTATCGAACCTGTAGGTTCATGACCATGCAGACATAAGCTGTCCATACATCCCTATCCTGAGCTAATGCTTTTCGATCATTCCCTGTATAATCTATTTCCCTCAAATCATAGTTAATGTTATTCTCCCACCTCATTCTTGGTATACCAACTGGGTGTTTTACCTCTGATTTTCCTACAAGAAGCTTCCATGCACGTCTTTCTTTCTCCATAAGTGCCACATGTCTTGCCCATCGCAATCTATGAGACTTAACTTTTCTTATTATATCTGGCTTCCTCTAAAGATCATGTAGTTCATTCTTATGTAGTCTTCTCCATTCACCTGTCTGTTCATCTCTCTGTGGTCCAAAAATTTTCATAAGTACTTTATTCACAAATACTCGTAATTTCCTTTCCTCCCTTAAAGTAAGAGTCAATGTTTCACATCCATATAATATAACTGGTAGAATAATAGTTTTATAATTTCAGTTTAACGTTTTTTGAAAGGAGTTGGGACATCAAAAGTCTCTGTAATGCATAATAGCACGCATATCCAGAATTGAGCCTGTGTTTAATTTCTTTGTGCATCTCATTCCTATTTGTTATTATTGTTCATAGGAATTTGAATTCAGCCACTTCCTCAAAATTTCCCTCATTTGTCATTAGCTGTCTATTTCCATTATATAATGTATTTCTACATGTGGCCATATATTTAGTTTTATTGATATTTACTTCCAGTCCTAATTTCTTAGTGTTACTTAATAGTGTGTGCATGTTTTCCTTAATCTCCTCGCTATCGGCCAATAGTACTACATCATCAGCATAAACTAACAGCTCATTAATACCATTGAGTTGTAGGCCTTCTTCATCCTCTAAAGATTTGATGGCATGCTCTAGTGCAAAATTAAATAGTAGAGGAGATAGTGCATCTCCTTGCTTCAACCCATTCTGGATTTCAAAAGTGTCCAAAAACTGTTTGCCTACACGCACCCTACTCTTGTGAGATATAAAAATATTTTCTCCAACTCATTTATAAATTGAAAATACCTCATAGTGTTACTTCCCATTTTAATTGTGATTAAAAAAATAATTCACTCATTTTCTTTTAATATTTATTATGTATATATTTTCTCTTAATAACACCGCTGTGGTCTTGAGGTAGTGTGCTGCCTTATCACGCAGCGGGCCCAGGTTTGATTCCCGGTTGGGACAGGCTCCTGGGTGAGGTTTTTTCAGGGTTTTTCCTCACCTGTAAGACACATGTCAGGAAGCTTAGGGCCCAACGGTCCCCGAAAATCATCCGGCCATCATCATCATCCTTATCATTATCATTATCATCCTTCATCAGTGTGGAAAGCAAGGGGAAGCTACCACACCTATAATTCCCTAGTAAAGCTGCAAAGCATAGCATGAAAATGCTATGATTGCAGTGAAAGACCTGCCCTTGGACAGAATTACTATGGATGGATCTTACATGTTTTTAAAATAATATTTAACATTCATTTTTCCACCATAAAATCTCTATTTTCACCGAGTGAAGAATAGTGGGTTCCTTTAATTTCTTTTCACAATACAAACCTTGTAGCTTTCATTTCTGTTCACAATACAAACCTTGCAGGATTTTTTTTTATGTTTTTATTTACATCAGAGGGAGAAAAATGCTTACACACAAAAAAAACTGTAAATATTGGTATTATTACTTTAAATATTTCTTTCTTACAATTGAGAAAAGTAATATATTCATCTGTTTTTTTTATATATATATATTACATTCATAATTTAAATAGCCAACATATTTTGTTGTGAGTTATCTCTTCAATCAATCACAGTTTGCTGAGTTTTTCTGTTTCCTTGTACAACCTTAAGACAAATACATTTTAAATTTACATGTTGTAATAGATGTACATAAATTGTAAATTTATAGTATTTTATATGAATTTTAACAGAATTTTATTCACTATAATAAATTTTATTTTTTCTTACTGTCACATTTCACTTGTTCATACTGATTTATATATAGGACTTAAAACTTTGATTTCATAGATTTTGAAATAAAAAAACATTAGAAGGGTAATATTTAATTTTATATTTTATGTATTTGTTAATGACTAATGGAAAGATTTCTAATTCAGAAGTATGGAAAAAAGTGAATGTTGCTTTTTATTCTTGTTGATTTGTACCTTTTAATAAGATTAAATGTATGTCTTATTCACAAATGTGCTTATATCTGATTCTATGGCTTATGGATCCCATAGGTTCAAATGTTACACTCACTAATGCTCTCCTCTGGTCCTTATCTTGGTCAATTGAATCTAGTTTATATCTCTAATATTCAGTTCCCTAAAATCCATCTGAATTTTATCCTCCCACGTATGCTTTCCTAATGATCTTTCACCCAAGTGTTTCCCAGTAAAAGTTTCCAATTTTGAAGAGGCTTTTTAAGAATTTTTTTGATATACTTACTAATTCCGATTGAGGGTCTTTCCACTTTTCAGCAGTTGCCCTTTTACCAGCCGGCTGCTGGCCCTTCACATCCACATGTGTCAATCACAGAGGTAGATGATCAACAGCCAGTGTAGGGGTGACATGTGGTTAGCATGTCGAGTCCCCCAGCCGTTATAGCTAGTTCCTCAACCTGGAGCCGCTACTTATTGTAGCTACCCAATTGCCTCACGATGCTGGGTGGGCACCGGTCCCATACTGGCCGAAATACCATGAGAAAATTTCTTCCCCCATGGAGACTCGAACCAGCGCAAGTCCCGTATCTCTGCGCCAAGGCTTCCTACCTTAACCGCTCGGCTATGGCGCGGGACGATATACTTACTAATACTGTTCCATATTGGTCACCACTATCATCACCACCACCTGCTTTTTCATTTCCAATTGTCTTAATAGGTGCACTTTTCACCCCCTTATCGTCAACTGTAACATTAGACAGGATATTGAAATAAACGAGCATCTGAAATGCCATGTCCATCTGGCCAAGCAAATAATAATGTTGCTTTCATAAATTGATTATGTGGCGCTGAAATGAGATAAGTTTCTTGACATATTCTGCAGGAAGACAATCTGCAAATGTCGTTTGCTGTTACAACATATGCCCTGTTCTTGCACATACTCAGTAAATTTTTTTATTAACTTGACATATTTTTCCTTCTTTGATCTACTAAATGATTTTTGGGATGTATTAGAATTTCTCAGTTTTTGTTTAATTTCTTGCCGCTTATGAAGGTTATCTTCAGAGACACCAAATTTTCTCCCCTTTGCACGATTGTATGTAGCTTCTGCTTCCCTAATTACCATCGACTTAAAATTAGCATTATAATGTCTCCGTGAATCAGTTGGAATAAGTGCACTTGTAGTGCCACGTTTTATGACAGAAATTGAATTTTTAAAACTCATTTTAACACCTGTAAGAAAATTATCCGCTCAGCTTCACTGCTACTGTTATAATTTTTTTAATGTCATTGTCGAGATTATTTTTAACAAAACAATTTTTTCCAACTTTTCTATTGGCTTTCATGTTATGTTTAATTTCTGCCATGTATTTATCAATTGTTGGAGATGTGTGATAATTTCCTAGCCACCAACTATGCATCATGAAAATATTGACTTCATCAGCCAGCAGCTTATTATGCAATGTAAAACATTGACCTTGACTGGACTCATTTCCTAGTCTGCAAATTTAAAATGAGTCATGACATTTGATTTTCAGATTTTCGAGAAATAGGTTGTCTTATATTCAGGTAAATATGTTACTATTGCCACCCATTCAAGCTATGTAATCTGTCCATCTCAGTTATCTAGACTTAATAACCGTGACAATAAGACAAATTATGGAGTTATACATATGTATATAAAATTTTTAAATATTAAAATAAGTTGTATCTATTGGTTTATTTTAGGAAGTAATATTTTGAGGTTCTTTTAATCAAGTTTTTTTTAATCTTACCTGAATGTAATGTTGATTTGTTCTTGAACATGTTTTGATATACAGGGTGCATCAAAAAGGATGGCGCAAACTTACATGGTTGAAAGTACATGATAATAGAAGCAACAATGTCCCAGAAAACATGGGTCTGCAAACTAGCTGTTTGCGAGATAATTACAAATGTATGGTTACTAGAAGCCGTCCTGTGTTCTTTGTTTACAAGACTGAACCTTTCCGGGAGGTGGAGTTGTAATCAAACCATACACACAGAACGTACAGGACGGTTACAGTATACAGTCTCAGAAGATATTAGTCTCATTTGAGGAGTGCCACTCGTACTGTGTTGTAGTTACAATGGAACCTTACAGTAACAAAGAGTATGCGGATATGCATTTCATGTACGGTAGGGCTACTGGCAATGTACGGGAGGCTGCACGCTTGTACCAAGAAACATATCCTGATTGAAGACACCCTGAAAGTCATATATTTACAAGAGTCCACTAGCGCCTGAGAGAAAATGGGGGTTTTGCACATGGCAGAGCAGTAGGTAGGCCTGCTCGCATTACGCCTGAGGTTGAGGATATGGTGTTGGAAGCAGTACAGCTCTCTCCAGGAACCTCGACGAGAAGAATTGCCACACAAGTGCCTGTCCTACGCCACAGTAGTGTATGGAGAATTTTACAGCGCAATTTACTGTACCTTTACCACCTCCAACGAGTCAATGTCTCAATGATGTGGACTTTGTTTCTAGAGTGATGTTTTGTCAGTGGATGCAACAACAGACTAGTCAACCCTCGTTTTGCATGTAACATTTTATTTACAGACGAAGCAGGATTCACACGTTATGGTGTTTTTAATTATCATAATACACATTTTTGGTGTGATTTAAACTCGCATGCTGTTCATGAGTCACCATATCAGCACCGTTTCTCACTGAATGTGTGGTTAGGGGTACTAGATGATCATCTCATTGGGCCACACATTCTTCCATGAAAACTTAATGGACGAATGCACCATGATGGAGCTCCGGCACATTTTGCTGCTGCTGTGAGATGCCACAGATGGATAGATCGAGGCGGATCTGTACCTTGGCCTCCAAGATCACCTGATCTAAATCCTTTGGATTTTTGTGTCTGGGGTCATCTCAAAAGCGAAGTGTACAGCACACCTGTTAACATGGTTGAAGAACTGGAGCAGAGAGTTGTACATGCTTGTCAAGAATTCAGAAATGATCCAGGGGTTTTCGAAAGAATTCGACGTTCATTGCAGAGATGAGCACAGTATTGCACCCAGATGCAAGGGAGACACTTCGAACACCTCCTTTAACAGGTAACCCACAAGTGAAGTGAACTGTGAGCTAAATGAGATAAAAAATTAATAGTAAAGTCTAAATTCAAATTAATTTGTACTAACTAGTATAGATTACTAGTTTACAATGAAGTCAGTGGCGGCTTGTAACCATACATTCGTAATTATCTCGCAAACGGCTCGTTTGCGGATCCATTTTTACTGGGACATTGTTGCTTCTATTATCGTGTACTTTCAACCATGTAAGTTTGCGCCATCCTTTTTGATACAACCTGTAGAAGATTATATCAAAACATGTTCAAGAACAGATCAACATTAAATTGAGGTAAGATGACTACAGACTTGATTAAAATAAGTACCTGATATATCAGTCATCCTCAAATAAAATGGATTCTGATGCAGCAGCTGCTCTATTTAAATCATTGCTGTTTTAAACTTTACAGACTATGACTAAAATAAAATCTGTTCCCTAAAATAGCTTCCTCAAAGAAAAGTAATAAAATCATTGTGACTAAAAGTAATCATAGTAGTGCCATGTGGGTTTGGAAATTTTAATATTAAAATTTTCTAACCAGAAGATGACTTGAATGATTTTGATGCTTTAATGGCCAAATATAAAAGAAATATCATCTAATTTTCAATACAATGTTTTTCTTAATATTTTTAATTAATGAGCAATTTAGAGTCACTTTCCAAGATTATTGAAATTTTCTGATTTTTTCGACCCAAAATAAATGAGTCAATCACATCTTAATCCAGGAATCTCAAAATTCCTGAAATAAAGCTTTACCACAAAATAAAATATTTTAGACTACTGCATCCATTTCTTCATACTTCTTTCAAATTTTTCAGATGTTGTAATGGCAGATGAACAATTCAAAAAGAACTTTACAGGAAATATTGAAAATATCTCTATATTATAATAGAAAAATAAATCTCAACACAAATATAACTTTGAACCTTAAAGTGGCCACCAAAGTAAAGATACTACTTTAACAAGCCCCCTCCAGCTCATATATATCTTGCTGAATGCACTAGGTGGCTACATTTGCATCCTTTTTACAAAGTCTGTATTGTTTTGTGTGATGATAAAAGGTAAGCAAATTAAAGGCCTATGTATATATATATATATATATATATATATATATATATATATATATATATATATATACAGGGAATCCATTTTAAGCAGAAACCTTTTTTACAGCATTGCAGCGGCTCTCACTTTGCTTGCTAATATGCTTGCACCGGCGGCGAGCATGTTCCGTTACTACTGGCAAATGAAGACAGTTAGAAGCTACAAAATACAAATAACTAACTAACTCACTGGCACTATCAAACCTGTAGGTTCATGGCCACGCTGACACAAACTCTCCATATATCCCTATCCTGAGCCAATGTTTTCCAATCATCCCCTGTATAATCTACTTTCCTCAAATCATAGTTAATGTTATTCTCCCACCTCATTCTTGGTCTACCAACTGGGCGTTTTCCCTCTGGTTTTCCTACAAGAAGCTTCCATGCACATCTTTCATTCCCCATATGTGCAACATGTCCTGTCCATCGCAGTCTGCGAGACTTAACTGTTCTCATTATATCTGGCTTCCTATAAAGACCATGTAATTCACTATTATGCAGTCTTCTCCATTCACCTTTCTGTTCATCTCTCATTGGTCCAAAAATTTTCCTAAGAACTTTATTCTCAAATACTCGTAATCTCCTTTTTTCCCTTATTCGTTCTTCTTCTTCTTCCTTCCAAGTATTAGGCCAAGGCCTGTTACGATCCTATAGAAAATTTTCCCTCCAGCGTTTCATATTCGTTCTTTGAATGCCACAAATAACTCAACTAATGTAGATTATTATAAAAAATAGGCCCACTTAGTCTTATTACTCACCAAACCTTTGTTTATTATTCACCTGCACAAACCTTTGTTTATAAGGTCGAAATTTCAGCAGTCTGATCATGGCAGAATGATGTGAGGTTTCCTCTTAAAATGGATTCCCTGTGTATGTATATATTATAATTAAATTTTTGACATTGAGCAATGCAAGCAACGGGTTTGAATCCCATCCAGGCATTTATTTTTCTTATATCACATACATATATATATATATACACATTTACATTTTTTCCCCTGTTAAAATTAAGTTAAAAGAAAATGAATTCCAGTGCAGCTTAAATATTAAAAGAAGATTATAAAATCTAGAAAAACCTAAAATAAAATCTTAAATTTCCAAGTATTACTAACGACTGTCCACCGCTGTGGTCTCGAGGTAGCATGCTGCCTTGTCACGCAGCAGGTCCGGGTTCGATCCCGGTTGGGGTAGTTTTTCTGGGTGAGGTTTTTATCGGGGTTTTTCCTCACCTATAAGACAAATGTCAGGAAAACTTTAAGGCCCAAACGGTCCCAGAAATCATTTGGCCATCATCACCATTATCATCCTTATCATTATCATCCTTCACTGGTGTGGAAAGCAATGGGAAGCTATCACACCTACAGTTCCCTAGTAAAGCTGCAAGCATAGCATGAAAATGCTATGATGGCAGTGAAGGACCTGCCCTCAGGCAGAATTACTATGGATGGATGGACTAACGACTAATGATTGTTAAAGTAGTTAATGACTCGATGTTACAAATTAAATAACTTGGTTAATAACAGATTTAGCTAAATTACACCCATTCATGCTTTGGTGTTAATAATTGATCATAATATCAGTTTAAACTAGTAGAAAGTAATACTATGAGGTATTAATAATTAAATATTAATAATTCCATATTATGAGATGAAGTGTAATTATTAATATGTAATTAATACCAGTTGTCATAGTTATACATTGAATAGAGTTGAATCCTATTTTATCAGAGCAAGGGTTCTTTTTTTTTTTTTTTGCAACATTTAAAACATAAATTACACATTACTATTTTTATTACAAGAAATTATATTAATCATCTACTTAAAGCGACAGTCTGTTTCAGATTCTTCAGCTGACGCTCTCCATGAAGTATAAGCATCTTTATTGTATACTGAAACAGAAAATTAATTACTTTAAATATGTGATCGGATTTTTAAAAATTAGTTTTGTTTTATTGTGAATAACTGATATCCTACAAAGCTGTATTAATTTTTATATAATGAAAGTAGTATGCACATACTTCATCTGTGTGATGTTTGTTGTTTTTAAAGTCAGAACGTGTCCAATGAAACAACTCTGTTCTATTTTCTTGATCAGGAACTTCACGTATTGCTCGTAAGAAGTTACGATATAACTTAAGTACATGTTGACGGAGCATAAACTGTAATAAAAAAATATATATGTATATGCTTATATACATATAAAAACCATAACCAACAATATCTAAAAGTATTGGATAAAAAATTAGGAATTGTGGCATTTCTGCCATCAGCACTGCTTTTGTAAGAAAGCTCTGCAAATATTTATAATTAAAAGAATCTAAAAGTGTAGATAGTCTCAAAATTGTAATATAACACATGGTATTTGTGAAATAAGAGCCATGTTCCAAGATATCATAGGCTGTTTATCTGAATGTAGGATGACTCATAAATTTGAAATGTCCTCCCTAGGATTTAATTACCTAGGAATTGACACCAAGTAATAACAGAATGTAAGGTGAGGTGGAAAGAACTTTATTTTAAATTTTAAGTAATAATTGTTTGTAGCCATGAGTCTGAATGTATATAATCTAGAATATAATAATTCTTATACTAGGTCTCGTATAAAAAAAAATATTTACATAATGATGCGACATATCATAGTCATGGGCAGTTATGTTATTTTATATGTCCGCGGTGGACTAGTGGTTATGCTCCTTGCCTCTGGTCCCGAGGGTCGAAGGTTCAAACCCTGCCGGGGTCGATGGATTTTTTAGGATGGAAAAATCCAAGGAGCAAGTCCTCTGGGAGGGACTTTAAGCCGTGGGTCCAGAGTCTGAAGATTTTCAGGCTCGTAAAACATCCTTAAGCCTGAATGAAAAGGCCTCTAAGCAAAATTTACCGAATTTTCCCATATGACATCTATATGAAAACAAGTGTAATTAAATTAGTATGGTTCAAATTCTTCCCTGTAGGGGGAGAGCCCTAAATCTCTGTTAAGGGAAATAAGCTTACAAGATCCAAGTTGGTTGGTTGGTATCTAATGTTGAGCACTTGATAATGAAATCATTCGCTCTCTTGCACTCCAATATTTAGCAGAAAGGCTGGTCTCTTCTACAAAAGCTGGACAATGGAGGAGATGGTTTCTTTCCATATCTTCATTTAAATTGCAAAAAGGGCATTTAGGTGAACCTGTTATGCCAAGTCTGTGTAGGTGTTTATTCAGGCAGTCATGTCCCGTTAGCAGTCTGAATGTTGCTACTGCAGATTTTCTTTGTAATATAGTAATGTCATAAGCTTGTAGATTTTCCCACTCCTTTCCAGATGTTTTTTGTGGTGTATTCTTCTCTAAGTTTATTGATATATTTATTTGAGATAATTATTTTGATAGAGCGAAAGGAAACTGGAGTAGAAGTTGGGTTTGAAACAATTTTGCTACCCTTCTTGGCCAGAAAATCGGCTATTTCATTGCGGAAAGGCTACTGTCTTTAACAGGGTGGAGACCCTTTAATTCCTTCCATCGAAGGCTTAAAGGAACCGACCTGGACAGTAACCTAGTGTCCAATCCCTCACCTTCTCGTGGTGCAGCTGTTAGTAATCATGCTTATGCATGATGAACGAAAGGGAAGGGCTACTCACCAATAAGCACTGGTCAGCTTGGTGAGTTTTTCTTTTTTTGACTGAATTGGTATTACTTCTTCTTCCCATACCAGTTCCCTCTTTCAACTTTTCTATCCAGTCTCCCTTGACTGACTTCTTGTTTCTTTCGACCCTGATGGTATTAGAGTATTCGAGGCCTAGGGGTTCATTTCTCTTTCCTTCCTATACATACTTTCTCTCTATGGGTGACGTAACCACCACATGTGGTGCCTACCACTAAACGGTTACAACTAGTTTATTGTACTCCAATACAAACATGAAGCCTTGGAAAAAGAAGATAAAAGTTTCTATTTGCTTAAGGTTACTTACTGACAGAGGAAGTCCTTTAAGAATGGAGCCTTGCTGCAATTTATTTATTCTTGTATGCAAATTAAAGAATTTGCACTTTCTAATGTGTGTCATGATGCATCTACTGCACTTTTCATGCTACGGGGATAGTTGGCATTAATGTGGTCTATTTTGAATTTACACACCTCTTCGGCAGACCACTTTACATAGATGTACTCTTGTATTATGTACAGAGAGGAGTATAGGATGAATGAATGTATGTGTTTGTGCAATATAAAGTGTGCTGTGTGACGGATGACGACAAAGAGAACGAAAAAGGTGAAACCAGTTCCGGAACATAGCCTACTCCTGTTGAAAAGCACCAGGGACTGCCAGGCTTAATGTCCCAATCCAACGGATGAATCACTATCTGTACCACACACCTTCTCAACATAAGTACTGCAAAGGGAATATGGTTCACAATCTAGTGATTAAAAATTCTACACCACTGCCTCTCTTGGCACCAAGACTGAAAATTTTCAAACCTAGTGGGTACTGAATCCACGCCTGCCAGTCAGGAAGCAGCATATCAGACATTTTTTAAATGTTCAATTTTTATATTCGAGTAAATACAGTAATTAATGGATATTAAAAACAAGTATGTAGTATCCAATCATTATTTATAGCTAGTGCAATCGTTTTAATAAACAGAAAGAATGTGGGATTCTAATATTTCAAACAATGAAAATTTTAACCAGTAAATAAAAAACTGGTACTATCCATCAACACTTTTGAAATTCATATTAAAGCACCATTGAGGTTGTGTAATAAGATATTAATTATGAAATTGATACCTGGTAAGTCAGTCGTCCTCAACTAAATTATTAAACTTCATCAAGTTATTCCAATGTGGAGGCCTTTCAAAAACAATGTTTCATCTTCTACATTTTAACTGGTACTATTTAACAGTAAAATGTAGAAGATGAAACATTGTTCTTGAAAGGCCTCCACATTGGAATAACTCGATGAAGTTTAATAATTTAGTTGAGGACGACTGACTTACTAGGTACCAATTTCATAATTAATATCTTGGTACTATCCAATAAAAACAATAAAATATATATTGATATAACTAACTCACTGGTATTATTGAACCCGTAGGTTCATGGCAGCGCAGACATAAGCTCTCCATACATCCCTATCCTGAGCTAATGTTTTCCAATCATCCCCTGTATAATCTACTTCCCTCAAATCATAGTTAATGTTATTCTCCCACCTCATTCTTGGTCTACCAAATGGGTGTTTTCCTACTAGAAGCTTCCATGCACGTCTATATTATATATTAATATAGGAATGTTATATTCCTTTGCAACAGAAAATGGCAGTAGCTTTACTGGTGTGTTCATGTCTCAACTCTTAGTAAAGTGGACATGTCTGTGGTCATGTATAATGCTTTCAATCCTTTACCAAGAGAACTGTCAAACATTGCATGCTGAAACCTACCATATTTATGCTGTATAGGCCATACCCAAGTTTTGCGATACTAAATTGGGGAAAAAATGTTTGTCTTATATTTTTGCTAAGAGACAGTGCAAAAGACAGAAGTAGGCCTACATCACTTTTAAATCTGGCAATGTTGTAAATTCCAAAGCTTCTGTTGCCGGCTATGTAATGGTACATTCGAGCTGTGGCTCAGTCATTAACACAAGGTTAAAAAGGATGGTCAGTTGGTAGGTACGGTATTCATTGTGATTTCTGTTTACTGTGTGTAAACATGGATCAGTGCAGAGCATGCTATACCTCCAAATTCAAGCTACAAGTGGTGCGCTATGCAACAGATCACGGAAATAGGACAGCAGGAAGAAAGTTTGATGTGGACGAAACAAAATATGCAACGTTGGATTCAAACAAAACATGCATTTAAAACATATCACAATATCGACAATCTTTCCACAGAAAGAAAGCGAAATATCCACAGTTAGAAAGAGTTCTCCTGGATTACGTTCGGAAAACAAGGGCAGACGGATTTTCTATATCCGTCGAAATTATACAGTTCGAAGGCCTTAAAATAGCCAAGAATATGGAAATCCCATGCAATGAATTTAAGGCAAGTTATGGCTGGGCAAGGTGATTTATGACACATCACGACCTTGTAATTCAGCGGCATACATCAATAGCACAGAAACTTCCAGATATGTACCAAGAGAAACTGCTCACATTCCAAAAACATGTTCTCAACTTAAGGAAACACATGATTATGGCCTAGGAGCAATAGGGTATGCTGATGAGACGCCTGTTTTCTTCGACATGCCAGGAGACACGACTGTGCATAAGGCTGGTGAAAAAACTGTGCAAGTGCGAACGGCAGGAACAGAAAAACAATGGTACACTGTAATGTTTGTCATCACTGCTGATGGACCAAAACTCCCACCTTTCATTATTTTTAAAAGAAATACTTTGCCAAAAGAAAAACTGCCTCCAGGAATTTTTGGTAAGGGTGCAAGAGAAAGGGTGGATGATCGAAGAACTGTACATGGATTGGTTGAATTCAATGTAGTTTCGGCAGCCGGTGCACTCTTACGTTGGCGATCCATGTTGATAATAGACAGTTTCTGAGGTCATTTAACGGAAAGTGTAAAAACCAAAATGAAATGCGAAAAATGTGACATGGTTGTGATATCTGGAGGAATGACTGGCATGTTACAACCACTTGATGTTTCAATTAACTGTCCCTTTAAGACACATTTGCGATGTTTCTACCGCAAATGGAGATGCACTTCCAAGGAAATGAAGTTGAGTGGATGATTGAAGAAACCTTCCCTCACTCATTTCTGTGAATGGATTGTCGCGACATGGGACTTAATACCACAAGAAATGGTCAACAAGAGTTTTAAAGTGACATCTATTTCCAATGCGATGGACGGGACAGAAGATGATTGTGGACCACCTCATCAGGCAGTGAGAATGAGGACTCAAGCGGATGTGAAGGTGAAAGTGACATGGATGAATCAAATGATGAACAATAAGTGCTGACAACATATATATTGGATACATTTGTTGGAGTATTTGTAAGGTATGTGGGCCTTGTAATTAATTAGATAAAATTGTTCTAAAATGAAGCATGTTTTCTAATCTTGAAACTTATATTTTAGGTAAAAAAATGTGGCCTATACACGTGTAAATACGGTATCTTAATTTTCTTCCAGAGAAGGGTTGTGATGAACCAAGGCCTGGTCCAAAAAAAAAATGCTGTTTTTAACTGCAAGGCACTAAAATCCAGCACCAAACCTCTCATTTAAACTATAGGGAGGTAATACAACTCCTGAATAGGTAGATTGGATAACTCACACTACCTGCTGTCCATGCCATGTCTTGCCCCCACTCCACTCTGCTCTTACTCAAGCAAGGATTCCATCTGGTCCATACAGTGGGTTACCATTGCTGGGATTCTGGCTTCATTTTCTGTGCCTTGCAGTTAAAAACTGCATATAATTTTTTGGACGTGGCTTTGGTACATCACAACAGTTCTCTGGGAGAAATTTCAAGGTAGGTTTCAGCATGCAATGGTTGACAGTTTCATTGTTAGTATTTTTAATTGCCTTGCTTATAATAGTTGTTGAAAATGACAGGGTGGACCGCTCGAATGGACCTAATTTCAATTGCTTGTTACTGGCAAACGGTTGAAGATAGAAACTTAAAACAACGTTCATATTACAGAAAAACTCACCAAGTTTTGATATCCAGATCACCACATCTCTATATGAGCCCCAGCAGTCACTGTGACGATATCAAAGCGATGAACAATTTCTTGCCAAGTACGTTGGAGTATGTCTTCTGGAATGTTCTCAATAGCCTCTATGATGCGCTCACGAAGATCACGAAGGTCTTTGACTGGGGTGGTGTAAACTTTATCTTTGACATAGCCCCAGAGAAAGAAATCCAGTGGTGTTAAATCGGGAGATCTCGGGGGGCCACACGATTGGTCCTCCCCTACCAATCCAACGGCCAGGGAAAATGTTGTCCAAAGTCGTACGAACTTCATTGGACCAGTGGGGAGGAGCACCATCTTGCTGGAAAACGATGTTAGGCTGCAGTTGTTCAATTTGTGGAAAGAACTGCTCCAGCATGTCAAGATATGTGGTACCACGAACAGTTTTCTCGGCGAAGAAAAACGGTCCAATGACCTTATTATGTGACAAACTGCACCAAACATTCATCTTCGGACTATCACGAACATGCTCTTGAATAGCGTGAGGATTCTCCGATCCCCAGATCCGCACATTATGCCGGTTTACCTTGCCTGACAAATGGAAAGTGGCTTCGTCCGAGAAGAAAATCTTGGTCATGAAGTCAGGATCAGCGCCGAGACGGTCCAGCATCGTATTGGCGAATTCCACTCGTTTCGGCATGTCATTCGGCTCCAGACGTTGCACTAAACTGCACTTTATATGCGTGCAGTTTGAGGCGTTTGTGGACAATCCGTTGTAATGTCGATTTTGGTATTTGAAGTTCCCGCGAAGCTCTTCTTAATGACTTCCGGGGGCTTCGCTCAAATGCGGCTTGAACATTTGCTACCATTTCATCGGATGCTCTGCGACCACCACCATGCTTCTTCAACACAGATCCTGTAGCTAATAATGTATCACGCCACTTCTTTATGCTTCTAGCAGTTGGAGCATCACGGTTTTAAAACACACGCCGGAACTCCCTTTGAACTCTAATGATTGATTTAAACTCCGCATACCACAAAACAGCTTGCGCTTTCATCTGCGGAGTCGCCATTTTCACAAACAATTAAATCTAAGAACGAGAAACGTATCTTTGTGCCATCTACCGACAGGATTCGAAACTTGGTGAGTTTTTCTGTACTATGAACGTTGTTTTAAGTTTCTATCTTCAACCGTTTGCCAGTAACAAGCAATTGAAATTAGGTCCATTCGAGCGGTCCACCCTGTATTCAATTTGCAGCCTTGCATGTTTCACATCTTATAAAATTTCTACTAATACCTGCGAGTTCTAGAGTGCTGATTGATTGAACACTGAAATTTTGTAGGCCTTTAATTCCAATAATTGTATTGCTTTACTAACAGAGGACATTGATATTCCAGTCTCCTAGGCTAATGCCTAAGAGATTTTTGGGGGATATGCTCAAGACTATGACCTATCTTATCAAGGTTGTTTTCTCCAAGGACAAGGCAATTTATGTGACTCTTTATATCATTTATAGACCTTGTTTTTATTAATTTTTTGCAAGGCGGCAAAAGAGTAAGAGCTTTCCACCATACACAATTAGTGACAACAGCTTTCACTTTATTCCAGGATTTTTCTATCATCTTCATCTCATCACAAACAGTTTGCTTCCAGGTACCATATAGTCATCCTCTATTTCTGACTCCATGAAGACTCCAATCAAGAGCATATCTTTCTACAGAATCAGGGATTTTTCTATTAGTGTACCCTATCTAATACCATTTTTTCTTCCTAATTTGTGCCTCCACCGGCTCCTCAGCAGCTTTATCCCATAAGACTTGGGTACTGCGAATTTGCTGTGGGTCTACTTGGAAATTTTTCTCAGAATTATTGTACAGTCTTCGACAGTGCATTTTTTTTGTATGTATTTTACAAATATACATGTTCACATAAAGGATATTTAAGTATGGGTATACTCACATACACGGTGTTTTAATAACACAAAACACACAAAATTCTGCATTTGAATTCACACACACACACATGAAGGAACTGTCTTCCTGGTATAAAAGCAACAACTTGATTACACTTATCAGAAGTAATGACCTTTGGAATTGAAAGGTAAGGTATACAGAAATAAACTGTACATGCTGAATTAACTTAAAACTAATATATGAACAGAAATTTGAATAATTGGAGCTGGAGAACTATGCCGTGTTAATAGAAATGTCATAAGAAGATGTGAAAAAGTGTGGGTGCAAATGGAATATGTTTTCAACATCTGTTTCAAGCAAGGTAAGTAAAAATTAATTATTTTTTTATTTGAAATTAAGATTTATTTCTTTTATATTTATTTAGTTAGGTTCGTTGATCTTTTTGATCCTCTCAATGAATTTTTCTAAGTTCTACTGGTTCTTAGTATGTATATACATGTCTTATGAAGGTACTGACAGATACCAGCAATTAAATGGATGTACACTAACTTGTCCCATCATAATCTAACAATTTGAAGTTATTGTACATTAATTTCTTAAAAGCATGTTTGGGAATTTATTCTGAAAGTTTGTCATATCAATTGCACAGATAGTGCATTTGTTGGCAAATGCCTTGCACATATGCTTTACAATTCTGTCAAAATTAAGAAAAAACTGAGAAATCTAGAAAGCTAACAAAATTAACCAGCTCAAGAGGTTTTAAAAAATTCCAAATGTTTTGTCAAATTGTAGAGTTTTGATATTGTTTTAATAATACTATTATTTAAATGTTTTGTAACAATTATTAAAACTTTTTAATTCTTAATAATATTACAGTAACCGATACTTGAAATTGCTGAATGTGTAACTTGGAGATATAATTAAAATAGAAGCTAGCCACAAGTTTAACAAGCAATGCTAATAAATCATATATGAGAAATCTAAATTGATAATCTTAAATAGATCACAAAACATGTCCTTTTCCAGGAATTTGACTTTTAGGGATTCTATGCCAAGAGTCTACCTACATTCATCAGTGTTCAAACAGAATATCCCAACTTTTGCTTATGGTGGGCCAGATTATCCAACAAACTGTAAACTATTTTGATGTTTTTATTTAAATGAACACTTTCTAATCCTGGATAGAGTTTTATTTAAGAAAGAAAAATTAACGCTCGAACCGGGACTTAAATCCTGGATCTCTGATTCTATGCATCAGTATGATGCGGTTCACGCATTAATTTTTCTTTCTTAAATAAAACTGATCGGCCGCAGTGGACTAGTGGTTATGCTCCTTGCCTCTGGTCCCGAGGGTCGTGGGTTCAAACCCGGCCGGGGTCGATGGATTTTTAGGATGGAAAAATCCAAGAAGCAAGTCCTCCGGGAGGGACTTTAAATCGTGGGTCCCGAGTCTGAATTTCAGGCTCGTAAAAAATCCTTAAGCCAGAATGAAAAGGCCTCTAAGCAAAATTTACCGAATTTTCCTGTCCTAGATGTCAGTATGAGGCGGAACGCTGACCACATACCACTCAAAAATTACATCTCTATACGAAAACAAGTGTAACTAAATTAATATGGTTCAAATTCTTCCCCGTAGGGGGAGAGCGCCTAAATCTCTGTAAGGGGAAAACATGGGCTTACAAAAAGAAAATTAAACTAAACTATTTCCCCAATTTTCTCACCTAATGAAATAAAATGAGTATAGGTGGACTCCTGGCACAGAATAGCCTGACTAACCACTCTTTTATTATATGACGAGTACAGGGAAAGAACCAGTTAAGTCACTTTTTTCTAGAAACATAGACAACATTACTCGCCCAAGTTAAGTCTGCACGTGGAAATATGTTGATTTTTTTATTATGTTGCCACTTCCTGTTCCCCTTGTTATTTGACTGGGAGGGGAGAGCTGACAAATACTGTGTTTTTTAAATGAACCTTAGCAGTCCTAGACCAAATTAATAATCTGGCAACCATGTTAGTACAGGGGAATGAGTTGTCCCTCCTTTGCTTTCATTACATGTTGCCATTTTCCGTTTCCTATATTATATTGTTAGGCTGGTAACAGATAATAAACACTGATTTTAAATGATCCTACACTTTCAGAAGTCATCTACTAAATAACTAATTTGCCAACCATGTAATGATCTTTTGCATGTGTTTAGGGATTCTTCCTTCCATAGAGTAGTAGTTTGGCGACATTACCACTAACACGCTTCCCCTCCAGCCATGCAGACTAAACTTGGGCGAGTTGTATTGTATCCACATTTCCATACCTGTATGTCAAACTTTGGAGGTAAATAAACCTATGGGCTCAACTGCACTTCTACTAGCACTTGATTTTTCAGTTATATTGTTGTAAACTATAGCTCTTCTTCTGTATTTACTAACATTATTTAATTAAAGTTTTTCAAACAATTTTTATAACATTATTAGACAATTTTGAAGTATTTATTTAAATATGCAAATCACAATATTATGACACTGTTAGACAATATTGTGAGCTAACTGCTATTTTCTCCACAGAGTATATTACTTAGTCTATGATTTTTCTATTGCTGTTTTGGGTTATCGCTTGTTGGATCAGCGTTAGGGAGTGATAAGTAAGCGTACACCCATTTTTAATAAACATTTGGTAATTTTAATATTAATATTTTTTTAAACATAGATTTGGGGATTTATTGCAAATATTGGTCATATAAATTTCATAGCGACCGATAGTAATCTAGGATGACAATCGATATGTGTTTCGATTGTGGGTTATCACTGGCTCTATAAACTGGCACATGTGCACTATTCTTCGATAGGACTTGGGGTTTTTCCAACCTATGAATAAACTTTTACAGTTGCACACTTATAAATTAGTGTTTTCCATGGAGAATCTACTGACACCTCAACTTTATTTCGCAAAAAAAAAGTGATTTTTAGGCCTAGAAAGCCAAAGTTCCTGGGTTCAAACCCAGTCTGAGCGTAGAATTTTTCTCTTCAAATATATAAAAAAAAAAGTGACTTGCCTGGTACTTTCCCTATACCCTTCATATAATTTCATAACCTATTTGCCTCAATTCCAAATATTGTTTGTATTTATTTGGTAATCTTCAGTATACCTGCTTTAAAGTTAATGCTGAGTTAGCCATTTTTCGGTACGCTAGTATTTTATGATTATTCGGCTCATAGAGAAATTATTCGGCTTTCAATAATTTTTTTGAAATGTATTTTCTATATTTTCAACTATAGTGGTCGCCATTACTGAATTCGAATCAGTGTTGCCATTGAAACAGTCTCCAATCACGCATAAAAATCCATTCGTGTTCACTTATCGTATTGTTAACCTATTTTGCAATTAAAACGTCTAAATTATCAAATTGAAAGAAAATAATCATTATTTATGGCAGAAATGAGATTTGCGAACATTTTGCTTTTGCGTTAACTTTTTAATAGTTGGTATCCTGGTTGGTATATTTTTCTCATCTGGTTATCCTGCAAAGCCGGTGAAAGTGAAAATGGCGTCTGATACGAGCGATCAGAACGATTTTTATTATTTACAACCAGAATTATTGAATGAAGCATCATTAAGACAGATATTAGAGTTGGTAAGCATTTGAATAAGAATGTATTACAGTTAAATATAAGTAAAATTAATTATGTTGTTTTATTGATCAAATTTATTTAATTAGAAAGTCAAGAAAGGTTATGACATTGATTTCAGGTATTTTATTTGACTTGATTGATATTGTTAAGTAGGTATATTGTTCATGTCATCGCTATTAAAATTGCCTTATTATCGAGGAAAAACTATAAATTAATTTTATACTATTAAAAAATTGTTTGATCATCTCCGAGACCACAACGTATGGGTAATTATACAGTGTACGGTCCCCAAGTAAATATCTGATATAATATATGTACAATTTGCCAGGAGTTTTATTTTGGGGATGTTAGGGAAATGATTCACTACCATAGTTTTAAAAAATGCACAAATTACGGGTGAGGTAGGTTATATGCCCGTCACAATTCTACACGTACATTCTTATGCCACTGATGCACTAAACACTTGTAAACACGTTTTGTACTGTTTTAAACATTTTGCAACGATCTTCAAGCTTTCTTCACAATATTTTATATTTATATATTTACGTAAAACATGATCGTGGATACATTACTTCCTTGCTACTTTCCAACGTTGCCACCATTTGAAAATAATTTAAAACTATATTTAGTGTTAGTGTACGTAAAATTAGTTTATAGTTCATTAAATAGTACACATGTAAATTGCTTTGTTACGTTAGGAAATGGGAAGTTGGTTTACGTCCATTTTTAAGCATTTGGGAAGAAATAATATGCATGTAAATTGTTTCCTTTAGTTAGAAAATGGCAAGTTAGTTAACGTCCATTTTTTTTTGCATTTGGAAATTTATTCCCAAAGTTGGTAACGCCGACTACCGGAGTCTATATTAACCATTACAGCAACTCGTGCATGCACGCTGCGATTCTGTGGAACTTAGAAGAATTCCTGAGAGACATAAAACCGACTTTTTCCAATAATTTCAAACCATATTTAGTGTTAGTGTACGTACAATTAGTTTATAGTTCATTAAATAGTAAATTGTTTTGTTACGTTTGGAAATGGGAAGTTAGTTTATGTCCATTTTGTTAAGCATTTGGGAATAAATAATATGCATGTAAATTGTTTTCTTTAGTTAGGAAATGGCAAGTTAGTTAACGCCCATTTCTTTTTTTTGCATTTGGAAATTTATTCCCAAAGTAGGTAACGCCGACTGCAGAGCCATCTACCAGAGGCTATATTAACCATTACAGCAACTCCAGCGACTCGTGCATGCACATTGTGATTCTGTGGAACTTAGAAGATTTCGTCTCCGGCATAAACCAGACTTTTTCCCAAATTAGTACTGTAGAATGTATTTAGCGACCTGAGTTATATATATATATATATATATATATATATATATATATATATATATATATACATATAAAGCATGAAACATAATGAAAACATTAATTGGGGATTCTATGCCAGGTATCAGTCTATATAAATTAAAAACAAAAACACAAAAATTCTTTTCCTTATAGTGTGCCAGATTATCCAATAAACTGTAAACTAGTTTGGTGTACACTAACTTGTCCATTTTCTCACCTAATAAAATAAAATGAGTATACGTGGACTTCTAGCATAGAAGAGCTATTTTTTAAAAGAAATACATGTAATTGATGGAGAAGTTGACGTAAAACTAACTTAAAATACATCAGATTATCATTTAAATATGTCAATTTCCATTGCTAAAACAGAATATCCAACTTATGAAATGTGCACTAACCAAAAATTAAGATTGAGGAGAACTTACTTAATCTAATCCTATGAAATGTAGGCTATTCAATGATAGGTATTAGCCTGTGAATATTACAATGTAAAACAAGTGACTACTAGCATCATGTTTGACAAAACAAATATTCCCTCTTTATTCAATTGTCAACATGTTTATTCTGATGTCAGGTTGCGGTTTATGTACTCAATTTATTTTGTTAGCTGAAAAAATGGGCAAGTTGATGTACCCAAGATTAGTTGTGATCACATTATTTCTCAGCTCTTTTTGATAAGTTGGCTTTTCTGTTTGAAGAATGACTAATGCATATTTTCTTTTGCAAATATGGCAATTTTAGGTTTGTTTTACCTCAACTTTTCATTTAATTTAAAGGCATTTTTGCATTTTCTTTGGGGAAAAACTATATACATTACTCAAAAATAGAGGAACACATGTTTAAACCAAAGCCACAAAATAAATATTGTAACAATTTAATTTTTGAGAGTCAGATGTTTTGAGTTCAAGTATTGTTATCATATTGAAGATCTTTTGGATTTTATTAATTTTTCTCTGAATAGGCCCTATGTTAATGAAATTCCAAGAGTTGCTGAAACCAAAGTGAGTTCGTATTGATTTATTTATTTTTAAACAGGTTTGAAGAATAATCTACGGTAGGGAATTGTTATCTTTTTCTCTGAAGCTAATACAGAGCAATGAGACATCTGTATGAAACATCAGTTGCACGAGCAGTTACATTGATTGAAGATGGTCATTCCATTCGCCATGTCTCTAGGATTTTTGATGTCAGCCCTTCTGCCATCCATAGACTGTGGAGGTGATATAGAGACAGAGACACATGGATACAAGAGGAGACCTGGACAAGGTCGTATAAAAAGACTGCAGACTACAGGATAGATTTCTTGTCTTATCAGCTTTGCGCACAAGAAAATCTATAGCCAGAGATCTACAAAATCATTTACGCACAGCAACTGGGACGGTAATTTCTGATCAGACTGTAAGAAATAGATTTCAAAATGCAAGGTTGAGGTCTAGAATTCCCTTTAAAGCCCCTCTTTTAACACGTCAGCACAAAGAAGCCCGGCTGTGATTTGCTCAGAATCATGTCAACTGGCAGCTCTTGCCAGTGGAAGGGTGTTTTATTTACGGATGAATCAAGATTTCGTCTAACGGGTTCTGATGGTCGTACACATGTATGGAGACGTCCTGGTGAATGTTTTGATCCAGCCACAATTATTGAATGTGACAGATTTGGAGGTGGTTCAGTTATGGTTTGGGCTGGGATTACTATTGAGTCTTGGACAGAGCTTGTCGTTGTCCCATAGCGCATGAATGCTGATATTTACATTAATGACATTATCCTCCAACATATTGTACCCTTTGCTTATGGTATGGACCCTAATTTTCTTCTAATGCAAGATAATGCTAGATGTCATACAGCACAGGCTACCAGAGATGTTTTGCAAGAATGCCAAATTTGGGTGATGGACTGGCCTGCATGCAGTCCGGACCTTAATCCGATCGAACATATGTGGGATAAGTTGGAAAAACTTGTAAGTGTCCTGCTGTACCTCAGAACCTTGAAGAACTTTCACATGCACTCATCAAGAATGGGAGAGAATTTCACTAGTTTCTGTAAGAAGGTTTCTGCGAAGCATGCCTCGTAGGTGTAATGTGATCATTCAGGCTCACGGAGGACACACTAAGTACCGAGTGTTGAAATAACCATGGAAACATTGATTCCAAAAAAAAAAAATTTGTAAATCTCAAATTTCCACTTTTTCTATTACAAATGATAACTTGTTCGTATTGCTAATTCTGTACAAGAAAATATTGTTTGAATGTCTATTCTAATTTTACATAAATCTTCAATTTACAATTATGAAAGATCAAACATTAAATTGTTTCAATATTCATTCTCATGTTTTGGTTTAAACATGTGTTCCTCTAATATTTTTTTGAGTAGTGTATATATATATATATATATAGTCCACCGCTGTGGTCTCGAGGTAGCGTGCTGCCTTGTCACGCAGCGGGCCCGGGTTCGATCCCCGGTCGGGACAGTTTTTCTGGATGAGGTTTTTATCGGGGTTTTTCCTCACCTGTAAAACAAATGTCAGGAAAACTTTAAGGCCTAAACGGTCCCCGAAATCATATGGCCATCATCATTATCATCATAATCATCCTTCACCGGTGTGGAAAGCAACGGCAAGCTACCACACCTACAATTCCCTAGTAAAGCTGCAAGCATAGCATGAAAATGCTATGATTGCACAGAAGGACCTGCCTTCGGGCAGATTTATTATGGATGGATGGATATATATATTGGTCAAGTAATTATTTACAGGTCAACAAATTACCTAAATTCGTGAATGTACTATGATGATGATTATTTACATTGCAAGATTCACAGACTGATATCTGGTATAGAATAACCAATTAATTAGAATTTAACATAGAAATAGCCTAAATATTGTTATATAAACAAATTAGATTTTACAAAGATAATTATTAATCATGGAAAAACTGTAACAATATTGTTTAAATTTAAAGTGGGTTTTTACTTTTACATAAAGCTTAAATTTCATTACATATCCTGAGTCACTGTTAAAAAATTTAGTTTTAGATACAAATGGTATACAATCTAGCAACATAAAACAATTGTTTATATTATGTTTTATAAATTTTGCCAGCTATACCAAACTAGACTTCTTGGTCAGGAGGCAATCATAGTGCTATTGAGTGAGCATGACAAAGTAATTAATAATTAGTTGTATTGTTGTTATAGAGATGTGTGAAACTGCAGAATATGTATAATATGAGCAAGGAACAGCTCGTTGAATTGTTTCATCGTATTGCTGTTCCTCTGCCACAAAGAAACTACAAGGATAATCGGAGAGGAAAACTTCTAACTAAGCTAAGAAGAAAACAAGAAAGAATCATTCAAAAAGCTGAAACAATGCAGGAGAAGTTAGTACTTACACATCTTCCTATGATGTCTTTTTTTTTTTTACACTTGAGAAATTTTAAATTGTTCATTCTCGTTCTAGAAATTTATCTTTGTCCAAATCTAAGACAGATTTTTTCTTTAAATTCCAATATGGCGATATTTTAAATGTTTGCTAGCTCCAAGGTCATGGATATTTATTGTCTTGTAATGTGATTATGTGTGTAAAAATGAAAGAAAGGCAATCCACTAACCTTCAATGTTCCATTAGACAAAATAGTACCTTAAAATCTTGTGGGATGCAGAGAAATAACAATTTTTTAAAGAACTTGCATGCTGGAAGTAGGTGATTGTGATACTGCCCGTAAAGTAGAACTCTGCATGAGAATAAAAATTCATAAAGATGGCCTAGAACCATTCTATTCTAAGTCCATTTTTTATAAGTCTTGTTATGAGATTAATGTCCCATGTCCATCGGTATTGTGAGAATAAAATGGGAATTTGACATTTCAGTTATTAATGTTATTAATAATATTCAGAATATCAAATTTCAGTTTTTATTATTAATTTAATACTTCTCACTGAAGGACAAATTATATTTGAAGAGAAAAATCCTTATAATGTTAAAAATTCCCAAATTTATTATATTAGAAAAATATATACTGAACTTTTATAGGAATAAATCACTATGAGGTTTAATTTAAGATAAAATCAAATGTTTCATACATTAATCTACTTAGAAGATTATTTATGAGGAGAGGTATGAAACATTTGATTTTATCAGAAAAATATATGCTCAGACTGGGGTTTGAACACAGTCTGAGTGTATATTTTTCTCTTCAAATATCAAATTTCAGATTTTAATTTTAGTA
This sequence comes from Diploptera punctata, assembly GCA_030220185.1. NCBI lineage: Eukaryota > Metazoa > Arthropoda > Insecta > Blattodea > Blaberidae > Diploptera > Diploptera punctata. The sequence goes on from JASPKZ010003852.1 coordinate 3,252,754, forward strand.
AGGAAAATTTACGCTCGGACTAGGATTCGAACCCCAGATCTCTGACTCTGTGCATCAGTATGATATGGATTACACCATCCAAACTCTAATGTGAATGTTAACAATTCTTTCCACTTATACAATTCTCCTTCATCAGAAGGCCGGTAGCTGTCGCTACTATCAGTGCCATGTGACGACTTCTATTCGAATGGTGTTGTTAGTAGTGATGGCTACTGGCCTTTTGATGAAGGAGAATTGTATAAGTGGAAAGAATTGTTTATGTTTGTATCGGAATTCGGATGGTGTAATCGGTATCATACTGATGCGCAGAGTCAGAGATCCAGGGTTTGAATCCTGGTCCGAGTGTTAATTTTTCTTTCTAAAATTAAACTATGTCCAATTCTAGAAAGTGTTAATTTAAAATATAACTAACTCACTGGCACTATCAAACTCGTAGGTTCATGACCACACGGACATAAGCTCTCTATATATCCCTATCCTCAGCTAATGTTTTCCAATCATTCCCTGTATAATCTACTTTCTCAAATCATAGTTAATCTTCCACCTCATTCTTGGTCTACCAACTGGGCGTTTTCCCTCTAATTTAAAATATAACATAAAAAAATCAAATTTCAGTTTTATTCTTACAATGCCCATGAATATATGGAATATTCATTTCATAACAAGAATTCTAAAAAAACGGATTTAGAACAATATGTTTCTAAGACAACAGATATAATAAAGAATGCAAATTTGTCTCTAGCCAATATTGTTGAATTAATACCACTATGGTCATATATTCTGATTAACCAAGCTTACCATAGTTCAAACTTATTTTTATACTATGTAATACATGCTTGTGTTTGTTTTTAACTTCATCTATGATGTGTCGATCCTTGAAGTTTAGTACTTGACTCTAGATTTAAGATTGTACCTACTAAACATGTAAATAACTTTCCTATATTATATTAGAGATTAATTTTTTTTATTTATGATTCTGCTATTGTTTAATTAAGGTTATGATTTTATTTGCTTTCAGATCTAATGTTACATATGGCTTCAGCGAGTCTTCTAATTCCCTCCAACAAACTTCTTGTATTTCTTTTAACTCTCATCGCACAGGTGATCGTTTAAAACCACCTCCAGATTCAATCAATTTTGAACGCAAAACAATCCGATTGAATTCAAAATCTTCTGACTCAATTGATTTGGAAAATATCCGAATAAAAAGGCTGAAAAAATTTGATAATTCAGGAAAAAACGGAGATATCTTAGATAAGATTATAATAAATGATAGGAGAAGAGAAGATAAATTAAGTCAAGACATAGCAAGCAGCGAAGACAAGAAACCAGACTCCATTGGCGCTAGTAAAACAGACAACAGTTCCTCCGGAGTCAAGAAAGTTAAACTTAAAAGATCACATATTACTACCACCACTGAGGTAAGCCTTCAATTGCTTTTTTTTTTACAAGATATACTACAAACATTTGATGTCAATGTACAAAATTATAACAATTATACCATCGATAAAAATACAGGATGTTTCAGATGGATTTTTTTTTTAAATTCTAGGTGACAAAATATGGCTATTTGGGATATAAAAATAAGCTTTTTTTATGGTATCATTTCAGAAATACAGTATTTGCTCTTAATTTGATACAAGCCTATTATGTTGGTATCTATATTACTTGGGGTTCTTGTTACTTGTTTTGTAATAACATGAAAACGTTATAGCACCATATAATACATTTCTACTTTTATAAAAAATTAATGGGAAGTGATCCAAAAAGGTAAAAATCAATAGATGAATCTGAAACTTTATACCTCACCTCATAAAATACGATCCTCTTATCTGGACACGTATTAGATGGCTGGGACATCTATACAAGGAAGAGGAATTAGACATATGTCATAAAGTTACACTGACAACTATAAATGGAAACAACCGAAGAGTTGGACATCCTAATATTAGATGGCTGGACAGCATTGAACAGGACCTGAGACTACTGGGTGTATGAGGATGGAGAAGGAAGACGGAGAGTAGAGACGAGTGGAAGCGCATTATAGGAGCGGTCAAGGCCTGCAATGGGCTGTAGAACCATGATGATGATCTGGACATGTTTTGGAGAGCATCATCCCAATTCTCAATTTAGTTGAGAATAGGGATGATGGTCTCTGAAAATGTTCTGGTGAGAGGTGTAAGATTTCAGAATAATTGTTTCAGTTTTGTTACTTTTTACTGCCAGAAAATAACCATTTGAACCCACAGTATTGTGCCAAGTCTTCATTTATACAATTTGTTCATAGATTGCTGGATTTTATTGGATATTTTACAACATTGCTGATGTCAAAATTGGAATAGCTGACCTTAAAAATGAAGAAAAAGCAATCATCTGGAAATAATGTGAAAAAGTTTTGGAAGATTTAAAGGACACATCAAAAAATAATTTAGCAATGAAGAATATGAAAACTTTGAGAAAGATAAGCAACAAAGTGTAACAATTTATAAGGCAGATAAAGGAAATAAAATGACCAATCAGATTACATAAATACTATGAATAATCTTTTAATTAAGATGAATTGAAAACATCCTCTCCTAAAAGCAATAAGAACAATGGATAATACCTTAAAACATATTAAACATTATTTAAGTAAAATTTTATCACCTCACCTCATATTCTTTTTCTTCTTAGACTAGTTTTGGGACCTTCTTTAGTTCCATCCTCAATACTTTCTTGACCGTTGCTATGTCGTCTTGAAGAGGCACCTCGGTCGTGGAAATACTGAGGATGGAACCAAAGAAGGTCTCAAAACTAGTTAAAGAAGAAGAATATGAAATGAGGTGATAAAATTTTACTTAAATAAATAATACCTCATAGTTTTAATTCCTAAAAAAAATTAATATTAAACATATTATCACAAAACAAGACAAATATAAACTAAAAGTTCCAATGTTTTATTTTAGGAAGTAATATTTTGAGGTTTTTTTATTCAAGTTTTTTGAGTCTGTACTATCTTACCTCAATTTAATGTTGATTTGTTCTCAAACATGTTTCGATTAGCCTTCTAATCATCCTCAGCATGGCCAGACTAGTTAGATTTATGTTGTAAACCCTGGATGTCGATGTCCAACTGCAGGAGGGAGCTGACATCGACATCTAGAGTTTACAACATAAATCCAATCAGTCTGGCCATGCTCCATGCTGAGGATGATTAGAAGACTAATTGAAACATGTTCGAGAACAAATCAACATTACATTGAGGTAAAATAGTACAGACTCAAAAAACTTGATTGAAATATCCAAAATTACATGATCTTCCAAAAGGACATAAGGGTGGAAACAAGAGGAGACCCATAATTAATAATATGGGCTTTCCATGTTACAATTTGACAAAAATGGCTTACAAATAAATTTAATGATTTCCCACATTTTAACAACAGGTATTCATTAAAATCAAATTAAGAATTGAATAACATCTCAGTAGAGCCTAATAATAGATTGGTTTCTTTTGACATTGATTCTCTGTTTCCTAGTATCACAATTGACAAAATGTTAATAATAATAATTCCATGGCATGACAGGCCTAGAAGGCCCTTAGCCTACCAACCAGCTGCTCACCTCACATCCACATGTGTCAATCACAGAGGTAGATGATCATCTAGCCAGTGTAAGGGTGACATGTGGTCAGCATGTCTAGTCTCCCAGCCATTATAGCTGGTTTTTTCAACCTGGAACTGCTACTTATTGTAGCAAGATGCTGGGTGGGCACTGGTCCCATACTGGCCGAAATACCATGAGAAAATTTCTTCCCCCATGGAGATATGAACCAGCGCAAGTCCCATAGCTCTGCACCAAGGCTTCCTGCCTTAAGTTACATATTTTTAAAAAAATTGTTTTAATTTCCTAAAAATTAAAAACACAAGAGATGAGTATATAAGTCTAACAAAACTTTGTATCAACAATTATTTTTTTCACTTTCAGTGGAACATTTTATAAACAGATCTCAGGTTTGGCAAGGGAAAATCCACTTTTACATTTGTCGCTAATTTGTTTATGGATTATCTGGAATGTCACATCACAAATGCTTACCCATGGATTTTTAAGTGTTGGCACAGATATGTTGATATTTTCTCAGTTATAAATTCTAAATGAATGCAATTAAATCACTTAACTTTTAAGATAAATCTGGAAAATTTACTATAGAATTAGAAAAGAATAAACAAATCCCATTTCTGGACCTGTACATAATAAGAAATGAACAACAAAAAATTGAATTCAACATCTATAGAAAACATTCTCACACAGATAATGGAATGTTGCGATGTGATTTCATATTTAAGAGAAATAATAACAGAGATAATAGTACTATTATACGCATTAATCTATATATTAATATGTGAAGGAAAAACTTTGCACCCCTCCTTTTTAAGTAGATTGCGCACAAGGAGGAGTGATATTTGGCATAATTAAAGTTCGTATAGAGAAAGAGTGCAGAAAAATAAAATTTATGTATAGTATATGTTACAAATAAATTAAATTGAACAAAATAATATAAATCGTCTGTAAGGAATTTATGTGTATTACTCATTCATTTGTTTATGTTCATACTGAAAGTGCATTGTTGTAAAAAGAAAATTGTGCAGCAGCAATGTGAATTGACTTACTCTCGTGTATTTATTAGTGATTTAAAAAAGTGAGTATATTTTATTATTTAAATTATACCCTATCTAATCTTTGTTTCAGTAATTTCATTACTTTTTTTATATTTAGATATTTGCACCTACTTCCATTATGCCTCGACATAGAACATTGACAGGTTGGAGTGAGAGACAAAGAGGAAGGGATATATATTCCCATACACATAATAATAGGCCAAATGCAAATTAAAATAGTGTACAAATATCAAATGGTGTGTTATTATATTTGAAGAGAAAAATTTTCGCCCAGACCGGGACTCGAACCCGAGACCCTTGACTTTCCGGGCCAAGTGCTCCACCAACCGAGCCACCGAGGCGAGCTTACGATCCAGATGCAAATCCTTCTCCCTTGGCCCGGAAAGCCAAGGGTCCCGGGTTCGAGTCCCGGTCTGGGCGAAAATTTTTCTCTTCAAATATAATTTGTCTTTCATTGAGAAGTGTTGGATGAATAATAAAAACATGGTGTGTTATTGTTTTTTTAATATGGATTAACAAAGCTATACCACATATTATCTATTGTTCGTATTTTTAAAATAAATAGAAAATTAATGCATAATGACGTATTTGTGACAAACTTAAAAATTTAATGAATTGTGGTTGAATTTCGACCGCTGGGCGACCACTAGTAATAATAATAATATGAGATCAAAATCTGAGTAAGACTATGTTCAGGGTTGTAATGAAATTATTTATCCAGCCCAAAAACAATACAAGTGGAGAAAATATATTTTAAGATGGAAACAGGCTGTATTATTTGCTACAAAACAGATGATATTATTATTATTATTATTATTATTATTATTATTATTATTATTATTATTATTATTATTGGACAATTATAAATCTAGTCCTATTGAAATATTAAGTATCAATAGTTAATTGAAAATGCATCAATAGGATAACTTTGTCTATATTGAGTCATGTGGCAGTCATTATTCTGACTCAAAATATTTTCGCACAATCATTCCTTAATTAAATTGAGTTCAGTGCATGGAAATGTAGATTAACAACCTCACACCTTACATGAAAAATTCTTATCTAAAATTAAGTTTAAAATTTATAGAATTGAATATACTCTTAAGAGAAAGCAAAAAAAAAAAAAGTTAATAAAATTACTGCACTATTTTAAACTTAATCCCAAAAATATGTCATCCCACTGGCATGGATAAGCCAGTTTGAAAACTACTTTTGAGATTGTGTGTCCTGTGATGAGGAAATGCTTTGTTATAAGATTTGCAACCTAATGATCTTGTACATTTATCTATTTTCAGAGCTGTAATTCTGTGTCAACATCGAGCAGTTCTGAAGCAAAGAAACATAGGACAATAAAGTGGCCCTGAAGGAGGTAGTGGTTGGGTAAAGTGGATATGATAAAATTTACTAGATATAAATGTTACGACTTTCTCTCTGTCATTTGCACACATGACAACAATAACTAAAAATAAACATTACTTTTTTTTAGGAATTCACATTATGAGGTATATTCATTTAGGTAAACTTTTATGACTCACCTCATATTCTTCTTTTTTTAAACTAGTTTCGGAACTTTACACTTCAGTTCCATCTTCAGTAATTTCGTGACTGTTGTTCTCCAGAATAACATTTTTTAAACTAGTTTCCAGAACATGAAATTACTAAAGATGGAACTGAAGTGTAAAGTTCTGAAACTAATGGTTTATATTTTAGGAAGTAATATTTTGAGGTTCTTTTAATCAAGTTTTTTTGAGTCTAGAAACATCTTACTTCAATTTTAATGTTGTCCGAAATTAGTTTAAAAAAAGAAGAAGAATATGAGGTGAGTGATAAAAGTTTACCTAAATAAAAATAAGCATAATTTTTTCCCCCTCCAAATGAATGTCTCAATTTTTGTGCCATTGATATATTTACTCAATTTTTTCATAAATTATTAATAGGGATGTGGAGTCATTATTTGGCATAAAATTAGTGATAGTTAATAATATTATTCCCAACTGAAATTTGTGGATAATTTCATTTGATCTCTTGAGCAGGTCCATCTTAAAATTTTTGCTGCACCACATATTCTCTTCACTGAATGACTCATTGTATATTTTATTATTCTGTTAAAGAAATTAAATCAATAGTATACTTTTCACTCATGTATACTGTGTCCTAAAAGTTATGGTGGGGTTTCAGAGGATTTATGGTTTTTGAATGAATGGTGTTAGATGAAAATAAAAGTTAAGAAGATGGTACATAATAGAATCCTTTGGAGGTACTTTATGTTTGCCCTTTGCTTCTGCTAGGAGATTAAGGAGAATATGATGTGATGAAAATAAAACTAAAAAATTTTCACTGTACCAAGATGGTTGTTCAAAAAAAGTTCAATGGGTTTGTGGCTGGGAAATTTGAATATGAATGTGTTTTGTAACTTATTTAACAAATAACCACCACATAAGAATAACATTGATCAATGAAGTAATTTGATTACATAGTGTACTGGAAGATCAACAGCAAATGATGAAATGGTAGAAGCCATATGTAGAGCATTTGTTCAGAGTCCAAAGAAATAATTTCATAAAATGTGTCAATACACAAGTCACAGGTATATATTCTGCAAGCCACAAACACATTGCACTTTCCTCTGAACATCCATCCTGGTAACAATGAAAAATATTGTATGAGGAGTCATTAGATAAGTTTTGACATATACAACAATGAACCAGAATAGTTTCCATAATTATTCCATCTTTTCAAAGTTTTTTTAAAATTTTATTCAATGCTCCAGGTTGTCATTTCGACAACATTTCTGGTGTTCTCTCCTGGCATTGGTATAATTGTAACCCACTTCTGAAGTTGGAGTGCCTAGAAGGTAGAGTTACGTTACCCTGATGATATGATGGATGATAAATGATAATGAAGTGCCAAGAGAGTTCTTAACCTAAATTCCAGACCATGGGCAACCACAGGAATAATTCCCTTTAAGGAAAAATTCCTATTGTTTAAGTGGGAATCAAATTTGGGACTTTATGAATAGTAGTCAGAAATGCTGACCACTAGCCCATGAGGCTGGTGTACTTTCCAGCACATTCTATACACCATTGCATCCTCTGGAAGAGCCACACTGCACCCAGCTTCTCCAAGTAGGCAGCAACATCATTTTCTGGGCTGAGAAATTAGTGTCTGCACATCTGATTCTTCAGGTTTGGAAATAGGAAAAATCACATAGGAACAGATTGGGACTGTTGGTGGAAGAGTCATTATTTCACTGCCATCTTTTCCAGGAACTCAATTGTTGGATGTGTGGGAAGAGAAATTGCCATGGTGAAGCAGAATTCCCTGCAGTCTTGTCCTTGGCTGCTTCTCCATGATTTTTGAGAAGACAGACTTCTGTATAAGAATCAAATGAATCATGAATTCTTCTTACCTCATACATGTATGTTTTTAACACACAACTGCAGTATTGGGAAACATATCATTCCCATCTTCAGCTGTTTTCACAACAGCTGAAATGCTGTGATAACAGCTGAAGGTGGCAATTATATGTTTCAGGATACTGCAGTTCTGTGTTAAAAAACATAGATGTATGAGGTAAGAAGAATTCACGATTCATTAGATTCTTATTAAGAAACCTGTCCCGTGCCGTAGTCGAGCGGTTAAGGTAGGAAGCCTTGGCGCAGAGCTACGGGACTTGCGCTGGTTCGAGTCTCCGTGGGGGAAGAAATTTTCTCATGGTATTTTGGCCAGTATGGGACCGGTGCCCACCCAGCATCTTGAGGCAATTGGGTAGCTACAATAAGTAGCGGCTCCAGGTTGAGGAACCAGCTATAATGGCTGGGGGACTCGACATGCTAACCACATGTCACCCCTACACTGGCTGTTGATCATCTACCTCTGTGATTGACACATGTGGATGTGAAGGGCCAGCAGCCGGCTGGTAAAAGGGCAACCGCTGAAAAGTGGAAAGACCCTCAATCGGAATCGGATTAAGAAACCTTATATGTAAAAATTCCCAACTGTATTATATTAATTTAACAGACTTCTGTATACCATTTACTGAGAACTCCTCTTATCCTATAGCACAGTTGCCAGATAACCACTTGTTGAGTAGTAGTAGCCACCATTTTTTTTCTTTAATCTGGCCCTAATGACCTTGGAAGCTGCTCATATGGGAATATCCAGATCAATGATTGGCTTTTTTTTCAGGGTTATATTGGTATGGTATATCCAAGTTTCGTTGCCTGTTTTGAGAAAAAAATTTCTTCAAAGTCAGTCGTAGGTTTTCCCTAATCAGTCTCTCCACTGCTGTCACCACTGTTGTTAGTATTCCACTTCTCTCCTCATCTTTAAGGGATGTTTTCATCTTTTTTTTTAAATTCAGCAAACCAGCAGAAAACTGTTACACAAATGCATATGTGAATTCAACTGTTTATAACTTTAAGGTAGAATTTTTTATCACTCACCTCATATTGTTCTTCTTATTTGACTATAAACTAGTTTCGGAACATAGTTTCTGTTCCATCCTCAGCATCGTCACGACCTTTGTTTATAACTTATTTAAACTGCATTTAAAATTGTATAAATTCATAGTATAATAATGCTTCCTCTCAAGCTCCACAGATCATTTTTGATGTCATAATGGCCATACAAATTCATAAGGCTGCTATTCAAAGACAAATTAAAGATATCCTTTGTAATAAATAAGATGAGTCTGTAGCATCTTGCCTCGTAAAAGTTGGGTTCTTTTAGGACATGTTTCAAAACAATTCTGTTTTATCTTCAGCTTGTCCAGACTTGATTTTTAAGTTGTCTGGACAAGTTGAAGATAAAGCAGAATTGTTTTGAAACATGTCCTTAAAAGAAATCAACTTTTACAAGGTAAGATGCTACAGACTCACCTAATTTATTAAGAAGAACCTCCGATTGAGGGTCTTTCCACTTTTCAGCGGTTGCCCTTTTACCAGCCGGCTGCTGGCCCTTCACATCCACATGTGTCAATCACAGAGGTAGATGATTAACAGCCAGTGTAGGGGTGACATGTGGTTAGCATGTCGAGTCCCCCAGCCGTTATAGCTGGTTCCTCAACCTGGAGCCGCTACTTATTGTAGCTACCCAATTGCCTCACGATGCTGAGTGGGCACCGGTCCCATACTGGCCGAAATACCATGAGAAAATTTCTTCCCCCATGGAGACTCGAACCAGCGCAAGTCCCGTAGCTCTGCGCCAAGGCTTCCTACCTTAACCGCTCGGCTATGGCGCGGGACAAGAAGAACCTCATAATGTTATTTCCTATTGTAATTTTATAAGAAATCCTTTGTAACTACTATGGTTTAGAATGGTTAAGGATTAGGCTTTCAGGTGATTTATTAGTGTATTGCCTTCCTATTGCCACACTGTTGTGTCTCAAAACCCTCATATTTGTTTGATTCTTACCATATACTTATTCATCAAACTTACAGACAAAAAAGTTGTCAGTTTTATTTTCATCTTGCATCAATATTACATTTATGCTTATTCATTAAAAAAAAAAAAAAAGATCCTCTAATTGACTTTTGGGGCAGAGTGTATTATTATGTAGTTCATGTTCTAAGAAGAACTGATAACAAAATACCTGAAAAATTAACCACTCATTTTTATCAATATCAATTCCTTCCAAATCTCATATTACATGAGCAAGTTTTTACAATATTTTAAGCCACCTGCTGATTTAGATCTAAATAGAGAGTGATTCATGTCTAATATAGTGAGGTATGAAAACTCTAAAAATATGTCATGTTATAATCCATCCAAAATAAAAATCACTCTTAATTCTTCAGCGTGGCATAATTTAATACGCGATCGGTTTCCTCCCTTCTGCATGGTCATTTAAATGTCCACACTATACCCTTATGCAGTAGAATTTTTAACTCTACTCCCTTAGTCACTTATTTAATATATATATATATATATATATGTGTGTGTGTGTGTGTGTGTGTGTATATATATATATATATCCTGCACCTTAGCCAGTGTTAAGGCAGGAAGTCTTGGCGCAGAGCTACGGGACTTGCACTGGTTCGAGTCTCCATGGGGGAAGAAATTTTCTCATGATATTTTGGCCAGTATGGGATCGGTGTCCACCCAGCAACATGAGGCGTTTGGGTAGCTAAAATAAGTAGCGGTTCCAGGTTAAGAAAACCAGCTATAACAGCTGGGGGATTCAACATGCTGACCACATGTTACCTCTACTCTAGCTAGATGATCATCTACCTTTGTTATTGACACATGTGGATGTGAGGCCAGCAGCCGGCTGGTAGGTTAAGGACCTTCTAGGCCTGTCGTGCCATGGAATTATAAAAAATTATTATATATATATATATATATATATATATATATATATATATTAAATTATGAATAAATAAAATTTAGTTAAATTATATTTAATTTATCTTACTAATATTCTTCATTCATGGTAAGTTTCACATTATCCTAGAAATCCAGAATTGTGCGATAGGTCTTGTAACACAGAGCCACACATAGTCCTACTTCATGTTCACTGCACCAATAAATTGATTTCTTTCTTATACTGTTTTTGGTACAAATTGTACACCATTTTTTAGGTTAGCCATCTTTTCTATTGCAAGAATCCTCTTGGGGAATTCAAGTTCTTTGGGGAGGGTGGCTGTCATTCAATATTTAAATAATAAATTCCAATTGCCCAATTCTCCGAATCAAAATATTGAAATTGATCAAGCATTGTTTGTTTTTTTATCTTTCAAACATTCTTTCCACTTAAAACTTGTATGTATATATATATATATATATATATATATATATATATATATATATATATATAGAGAGTCTGTACGGTCATTCAATTTTCTTTATACACACAGCCCATGGCTAGAAAGAGACTGTGAAAAAGGATTTTGCAAGAGAAAATTATAAATTCCACACAACTATACTTTACAGTTATTTATTTCTTTTCAGGATAAGTACAGGAAAAGTTCAAATTTCAAAAGAAAGGACTGTTCTAAAGGAAAAATGCAAAAACACTTCCTTCCACTAACAAGTAGCCAACTTGTTCCACTTGCCTGTCATAAATTGCCATTAAAATAAGGGAAATCCTTTCTTAAGATAATAGCAAAAAACCAATTTGTCAGCATGTTTAACAAGCTAGTTATAGGCACTGGAAATCATAGATGTACCCATGCATATAAATACAGCAAACATGATTTGAGTATATTTAATTAATGTTGGGAAGTAAACATTATGAGGTATAATCATTAAAAATCATCGGAGAACATATTGTTTAAATAACTCACCTCATAGGATTCATGCTTCCATGATATCGCGATTTCAAACATAATCATGTTCATCGTCAGCCATAACTCCGACTGTTGAAATTCTTCGGCCGTCAACTATTCTATTGTCGCCATCTTCAGTGCTGCTATCTATGGTTGAATTTATGAACTTCGAAATCAATGTAATTTCGTTAGGGATATCAAAATTCATTGATTTATTTTTGTTTTTCTGAATGTATATTTTTTCCCAAACTGTCAATTCCAAAGGTTTCTCTACTTGTTTTAAAAGTTTAGCTTCTCTTCCAATTTTATGATGTTCTAATAAACTATGTGCAGCAATTGCAGATTTTTCAATTTCACAATTTCTAATATTTCTGAAATGTTCTTTGGAAATTCGGACAAAAGAACATTTCAGAAATATTAAAAATTGTGAAATTGAAAAATCTGCAATTGCTGCACATAGTTTATTAGAACATCATAAAATTGGAAGAGAAGCTAAACTTTTAAAACAAGTAGAGAAACCTTTGGAATTGACAGTTTGGGAAAAAATATACATTCAGAAAAACAAAAATAAATCAATTAATTTTGATATCCCTAACGAAATTACATTGATTTCGAAGTTCATAAATTCAACCATAGATAGCAGCACTGAAGATGGCGACAATAGAATAGTTGACGGCCGAAGAATTTCAACAGTCGGAGTTATGGCTGACGATGAACATGATTATGTTTGAAATCGCGATATCATGGAAGCATGAATCCTATGAGGTGAGTTATTTAAACAATATGTTCTCCGATGATTTTTAATGATTTGAGTACTTAAATTCTTTGTATAATTATGTCAAATTGTAGCTGAGATGTAGGTGGACATTTAAATGCCCAAGCTGAAGAGTTAATAAAAACAAATAATTGTTTGATGTTTTAATTATTCATTTCATACATTTCAAGATGGATAAATCATATTTGAAGAGGAAAATTATACGCTCAGACTGGGGCTTGAACTGAGGCCCTTTGGCTTGCTCAGGTAGCTAAGTAGGTAGAGTATTGGTCTTGAAAGCCAAAGGTCCTGGGTTCAAGCCCCAGTCTGAACAAATAATTTTCGTCTTCAAATATGAAATATTTTTTCACTCTGTTGAAGTGTTATGTTATATCCCATTTTTGTTAAGAGTTTAGTATAATATAAATGAGCGACACATAATCATTCCAATATCTATTCATTTATAATGTGACTTATTTACAATAAAATGTTAGAAAATTTTAATGTATGTATATTAGTCAGAGTCATCACTTGTTGAAACAGTATGCCATCCATATCTATATCAGAAGTGCAATCATCAGAACTGTCTCCAATGTGATAATAAGACAGTCATCTACTTATATTTATTTTGCATTCAATTTCATCAATGGAGAATATATTAATTATTTGTTTTATATCATTCATTAGGGGTTTCTTAATTGGATTTTTTTGTCTAATGAAATTGGGAATGTTTACATTTTCTTGACAAATGTAATATTATTCATCAAGATATTTATTTGTTATTAATTTATTGCAACAAATATTTTTTTATTATACAAAGCATTGTCTCCTGTTGTTATAAAAAGATACATCACTTGATTTCTTTATAAAAAATCACCATCAGGCATGCAGATTAAAGTCCTAGGACTGTTTTGCCCACAAATGCTTTCAGCCAATCTCTCTATTGGATGATCAGTTGATATCCTACCTCTAGGTGGTAATGCAGAATTGCTCCAAGGACTCTAGTCCTGGCCATAACACATCACATGTTGATACCAGTTATCTTTAATACATTAATAACTCTCATATAACTCTATGGTTTATGGAACCTATAGTTTCAATGCCACATTCACTAAGGCCTCCATTGTTCCTGTCTTAAACCAAATTAAACCACTTTTATAAGACCATCTGAATGTTATCTTTCTAACTATGCCGTATATTTTCCTAATGGTCTTTTCTCCAAGGATTTCCTAATGAAAAATTTAAAACCACTTTTACTGTTGTCCATTCAAGCTACATCACTGCCCATCTCATTCTCCTAGATGTAGTAACCCTCACAATTTTTATTTTTTTGTCCAATGTTACCAGTTTGTTTTATGAAATAATTGCCACTCTCTCTCCAACATTGGCAAAATTGCAACTTAATTCTGAGATTGTGGGACCTGGAAGGTTACTTATCCCGATGACATGAGTGATAAATGATAACGAAGCACCTGGAGAGTGCTTAACCTAAACTAAACCTAACTTCCAGACCATGGGTAACCATAGGAATAATTTATTTTAAGGAAAAATTCTATGGTCTGCGCAGGAATTAAAGCTAAAACCTCATGAAATACAGTCAGAAGCTCTGACCACATAACCAAGAGACTGGTCCCCTCACATTATTAGACAATAGTATTAAATATGGAGTTCTTATTATAAAGCTTCATCCATCATCATCCCTAATGAGACCAAATGTTTATCTTAGGATCCTATTTTAAACACTTTTAACTTCTTTTCTTAATTTAATTTAATATTAAAAATATCATCTCATATCATATTTTGTCTTCATTTTAGCCTGCTTTTGAAATAATTATTCCATCATCGGTATTTTCATGACTGTTGTTCTGTCATGGTGATCCAATGCTTCTTCTTCCAACTATTGGAACCTCCAAATCAAATCACATTCCCCAGGAATTTCAAAATTAATTAATTTCTCATTTTTTTAAATGTAATTATTCCAACATGTGAGCTCTTCAGGTTTTTCTATTTGTTTTATTAATGTAGCTTTTCTTTCAATTTGTTTTTCTGACGAAGTGTGAGGATTAATAAATTCTTAAACAAAAGTGGAGGAGACATTGAACTGAATAGTAACATGAATTTTCTGTTTTAAGTAGGTATCAAAATATCTTATTGTATATGAATTTAATCTTTTTCATAAGACTTGCTGTATTTCTTGCTTCCTTATTGGGTCATTCCATACAAAATTTTAGATTTTGTAAACTGAAATACTGGATTTTTTAAATATGTATATGAATGTCATAATAATAAATAGTTAAATGGCCTAATATGAACTTCATATCATCAATGGTTTCACTGTAATGATGGAAGAAATATTCGGGAGGTTAATGTGTATTCTATTATTAAATATCACATGCTTTATTAAATCAACTTATAAAACTGTGCCAATGAACTGATGAATATATATTTAAAGGTGTTTGAATTTTTGTGGATTTTCACATCCAGTATGTATTAAAACTTACACTAAAATAAAGAACTATTAATATTTTTAAGTTCAATAATTTTTATGTGTTTTATATATTTATGGTTAGATAAACAATTTCTTAAACTATCACAACAATTAAGTTATGTAGATAGGAAATAACACTATGAGATTTATTTTAAATTTTTGTTGAGTTGTTTTTGAGGTGAGTCAAAAACAACTCAACATAAATTATCACAACAATTTTCAAGTTGAAATCTTTAAAAGATTGGGAATATTAAATAAACAAGAACTGATCTATTTTTGTCATGGTCGAAAGTCGCATGCATTATAGGGTCATATGCTTATTACAACAGACCACCCAATGCAGACACACCTCATGCTGACTGGCAACAGTGCTGACGCAGTAGCATAGTCTATGACCAAATCATTCCACCCACTTTACACAGTGAGTTATTTTAATTTACTTCTTCTTTATTTTTAAAGATTCCATTTTGAAA
Source organism: Diploptera punctata (assembly GCA_030220185.1). NCBI lineage: Eukaryota > Metazoa > Arthropoda > Insecta > Blattodea > Blaberidae > Diploptera > Diploptera punctata. Next base: position 3,268,392 of record JASPKZ010003852.1, read on the forward strand.
TATTACAGCCTAATTAGAATGCTCTGTAAATGTTGTATATGTATTTATATGTGAATTTAATTATTGAGTTTTATGTAATAGTATTTTTTTTTAAATATTCTTAAATATTGTTTTATCCAATTTTAACAGCTTCCCCATAATACAGTGCTATGTAATCTATCTAATAATACCATAAAAACTTTTCTGTGATTATTCTTATGATGAAAATAAGTGTGCGCTCAAAGAATCAGTATTCCAATGTAATTAGCATTTAAACAGTAGCTAATGGAAACATGATTTTGTGCATGAATCATTTATTTGGCATAAAGAATTAAATATAAAATTTTGAAGTTGTTGTTATGCATCATACTGGTTTGAATGGAATGACCCTATCAGATTCATGACATCAGCATATAGACCAACTCCAATCATATATAAACCCAGATTTTTATTTATAATTCTCGTAACAGTATATTCAGGGGTAAAATTGAATATCGATGGTGATGATGGGACAACATAATCTATAGAAAGCAAATTAAAATGTGATGAACTCTTCCTTTCTCTTTGCTACCAAAGATGTATGGTATACTTCGATCAATGTTTAAATGTAGAGCAGCATTTATTTTGGATGGAGAACACAACTCATCTTCATGTCATAACCACTTTCTAGCAGATAACTATCACTTTTTCAAAATAAAATGAATGAAAGTAATTCTAAAAATAATAAGTAAGAGTAATTATGAATTTTATGGTGACAAAATAGAATGTATTATGTAATAAATATTTGACTTTGAAAAGAGGACTACAATCTTTATCTTTGTTATAGAAGAGCACCCTAAATTTTTAAGGTAAAATGTGTGTCTTATACGCCAAATATACGGTAAGTGAGAATAAAATGTGTGTGTGTTTCTAATGCCAGCCACTGCACTTTACATGCTTCAGGTTTTGCGCTGGACAGATAGATGGCATTAATGTATTCCATTTTCAATTAATGAACTTCTTTGGTACAACACTGTATGTAGATGATGCATTTTTGTATGGTGTACAGAGAGGAGTGTGTTTGGTGGTATGAAATGTGCTGTATGAGGGATGATGAAAAATAGGAGGGAAAGGTAGTTAGCATGTAGCCTACTCCTGTCGAAAAGCACCAAGGGGATATCCAGGCTTATGTCTCCATCAGGTGGACAAATCATTATCAGCAGTACCACAAGGCTTCAGAACATATTTACTGCAGAGGGATTTGCAATCTAATGCAGGTATATGGTATACAACCTAGTAATTAAAAATTGTACACTACCACCCCTCTTGGCCCCGAAATAAATTAAAAAAATTAACAATTACAATTTTCAACCTTTGTAGGTACCAAACCTGGAACTGCTATTCATACTACTACCGAGTCAGCCCAGCGGACTAGTGAGATTAATATTGAATATATCTTCTCCCAGTAGTAATGTCTCATGAACCCAGAAAAATAAAAAATAAATCTTAATTTATTTTATTTAATATAATACAAAATCTTTGGGTATTAAACAATAATATAAAATGATATTACATGATCTGACCACTCTATATTCAAATAACATTTAATGATTTTCTGTAATAGTAGCTTAGGTTATGAAATATTCTTATTTAGTAATATTCACAGACACAGAGATAGACTAAGAAAGTCCTCTAAACTAATTCCGAGCTAAGTTCCAGATGTAATGTAAACAAACTTGCATAAGGTAGACTCCATCTATTGGAGGAAGTGTGGTATTTTTCCCTGCCGTGAATTACGTGCAGAACTGTCAACCATAGAAACACTGTTCTTAGGCAATATCATATTTTACAAAAAATATGGCTGAACAAAAGATAAGATGGTACCTATAATTAGGAACTTCCTCCATTTCTTATTTATGACAAAAAAATTATGTATGATCGTATCTAATCAGAATCAAATAAGACATGGATTTCTTGAAGTGGATAATTCTCTTCTTCTTCACTGCTATAGTCCGTGAGGGCTAACGTGTCTAGAATATTTTAGAAAGAGAAAGAGAGTACTCACCATCTTCTTTCTCACTCATACACATATCTCTTCACGGTGACAGCGGTAGGGCAGACACTCCCTGCAGTGAACATAGATCAGTGGTGGCATTCCCTTCTTCTAAAGATTAATTTTACACTAATATAATATCTCACTCACTCTCACAAACTCCAAACGAACTCTGAAACAGTCGCCACTGACAAAAATTACGTGAACAAAAGTGACTGGGCGAAAGTGGGGGTGATGTTTTTCTAGCATTCCTAAGTAATTTTACAAGGGTAGCCCATTATAGTACACATGTCACTCAGACGTCTAGCGAAGGGTGGAAGAACAGTTAACTAGACAAGGATAGCAGAAATCATGCCAACTTACAACTTTTACACTATATTTCTTCTGGGTTGATAATAATGAGGGTAACTACAATGTGTTATACAAATTTTCAGAATTTTTTTTCTTTTTCCCTGATGTTAGTAGATACTCTTTATATACAATTTCATTACGAGCAGAATTTATGCTCCATGCTGACACACCAGTAAATTCTGCTACTTTCATCACATTCTGAATGGTCAATGTGGGATTTTTTTATTAAATTGTTTGAAAACATTCAAAATAATTTGTTTCTCTCCAATTTTCATAGGCTTTCAATTTGAATGTTTTAGAAATTTTACAGAAGTGGTCATTTTGAAACAATTGAAAGTCTGTGTTCTGCATTATGCATGCATATGAATAAAACAATGAAATGCTTATGGAAAATGCTATTTAAAATTGTAATTATATATTTTAAAATTTTCATTATTTTAAGTGTTGGAGTGCAAACTACATTTTAATTCATATATGAGGTAAGATGTAAAAAAATGACTCATTAATTTACGAATTAAGAACCTCATAATGTCATTTCCCATATTTAACTATGAATACATTTTAATTAATAAACCTCACAGTGTCACTTCCTTCAACCCTTTAATTGGCAATGTATCCTATAGGATACATCAATTGGTTAGATTTATTTAGTTTTATTAATGAAACAAAAGAAAACAAATGAGTAGTAATAACTTAAATGTGTGATTTTGGTTTCAGTGCGGTCTGACACATTTAAATAACTGGTACGAAAAATTTGTGTTTTGCCAATTAAAGGGTTAAATATTAATGAACTACATTTTCTTACATGCACAAAGGTAAACTTGTTATTCGACCAATGGAATGTAGTCATGCATCTGCTTTGTTTACGGTATAACTGGAACTTAGCTCGGAACCAATTTATTAAAACTGGCTCTAGTGAAATCTGATTTTCCTATTTTGCCATATTGTGTAACTGGTTTCTGCTAACACATTGAAGTTAAAGCTATAATGTTATTAATGTCATATGACATTTATTATTTTAAAGATTCAAACATTTTTTCTTGTTGTTATTTATAAATATTTTTGATTGAACAAATTCATTAAATTTAGCATAAACAATGGTGAGAATTCAATGGAAATGGTCCGACACATGTTGGAAAATTAAAATTCATAATATAAAAGTGATAGCAACTTCTTGCTTCAGTGCTAAACAACCTATTGCCAAATTTATCTTTTTGTGTATGTGGTAATATATTACATATATGTACAAATTATACACAAACTCATGCTCCCTTTGAGCTGAAACTTAATTTTTTTCTTCTTATATTTATCCCTCTTCAAACCACATTTTTATTCTACCAAAACTCAATGGCATTTGTTTCAAGTTGTGCTTATATCAGCAAGCTTTTACAGTGGATAAATAAAATATACTTTTAACTGTAATTTTATATGCAGAGTAATTCATGAATCCTATAACAGTGTTGAACCCTGTCCCATTTTGTTGTTGTAATGTTGAGTAATTTTTTATCTCGACCTTCACTATCGATAACTCAGTCACCACTTCAGGGTTGCTACATCAACTGTTCTTGAAGTAGAGGCAGGAAATTGGAATTGAGTCGATCCCATCATCTAAATGGTACATCTCCAGACGGGGATTTCTTGTCAAAACTTTATATACCAAATCTCCTCTTCTACAAGTGTGTAATATAAATTCTGATTTTCTCTGTATATTAATTCACTTCCATCATAGTTCTCAAACTTGGATGTAGGCATTCAATCTTTGGTAGAAAACCAACGTGGACAGGAAATGCATTAAAGTTTTGGGTGGTTTAATACCACTAAAGTCTTGCACCATGGCCAAGTAGTGAATGTCATTCTGTCTTGTTGCAGAGCTATGGGACAAGTGCTGGTTTGAGTCCCCAAAGGGAAGAAATTTACTCAAGGAATTTGGCCAATGTACAAGAATTGTACCCACCAAGAATAATGAGGAATTTTGATAGCTACAATAAGTAGCAGCTCCAGTTGAGAAACCCAGTTATAAGGCTTAGGAACCTTACATGCTGATGATATGTCATCCCTATATTAATTGGATGATCCCTCTCTCTCATTTACACATATGAATGTGAGATCAACTGACAGATAGGCTAGTTGTGGCATGAAGATTTTTTAATGCCACAAAAACACACTAAAAGCAATACATGATATATTCAGCAGGTAGGTAGTAGGTATTATCTTCCACCAGGCAAGATGCCTCAGTGCAGAGCTACGGGACTTGCGCTGATTTGAGTCTCCATGGGGAAAGTAATTTTCTCATGGAATTTCAGCCAGTATGGGACCAGTGCCCACCCAGCATCATGAGGCATTTCGGTAGCTACAATAAATAGTGACTACATGTTGAGAAAACCAACTATAATGGCCCAACATGCTGACCACATATCATCTCTACACTGGCTGAATGATCGTCTACCTCTCTGATTGACACATGTGGATGTGAGGCCAGCAGCCGACTGGCAGCCAAGTGCTTTCTAGACCAGACTTGCCATGGAGAGGAGGTGGTAGTAGGTATTTTATTTAATATTTTTTTAATACCTACAATTATTAGTATTGCAATTTAAAGTTTTATATGAATTAATTGACAAATTTTCTCAGAGGCCTCTTAATTTCTGTAAATCTACAACACAAGATGATGGTTTTACTTCTCTTTGGAAGAAAGCCATACCCAGGACTTCTCCATCCTGAGAAAATTCCAAACCCAACTCGGTTTGAGCCTGAAAATCTCAGAACCAGGGGTGATTACTATAACCACTAATAATCCATTAGGATTGACAAACATATTCAGCAAATGACTACAATAAATCAATAGCATATTCCACTGCTGAACTTTCCTTAAGCTAGATATCGAGGTGGGACTAGTGGAATTCAATTGATCTGCTCTTACAAATTTGTGTAGGTCCCTCAAATTTAGTTCAGCAAAAATTGTATACAATTTTGTAAAAAGTAAAAAAAAAGGTATTGAAACTTCCTGTATTAAAAGTTCCCTTTTCTATTGATATAAAATCAAGGAACTTAGAGCTCTTGTGTGCTCACCATGTGACTAGCTTTTATGTACCCTTTAGAAAACAGCAGCAAATATAAGAGCCAGAAAAATTGAAAATAGCAATAATGTTCCTAAAGAAGTAACTGTGAAAGCTATAGCTTGTCTCACACTCTTTTTGTATTTTCTTGCAAGGAAAGCATTGCAAACTGCTTTAACAATGTGTTGACCATCAAAATAAAAACAGGGGATAATGTTAACTACACCAAGACCTGATGAAAACAAAATCACATATTTACACAATTTCATTAATACTTCTGCAATTAGTGACGGTATCAAAACATATTTTGGCACAAATTCACTAACCTTTACAGTATGGTATATTTCATTTGGATGCCCAACAAAAATAACAACTTTCCCCTTATCACGTTGAATACGTAAAAGTCTTGTTTGGTTTGTCAGTAATGGTTTCAAACAATGTCGATCCAAGCTGCAATCACTGCCTTTGATACACAATTGCTGTGTAGATTCAATGACAACACGGCCAGGCAGACATGAATGTTGTGGCAGTTCAGGCATATTCTCATCTTTATCTAGATATTCAAAACACAAGTGATGGGTACTACTTGCACTGCAGCATTCTATAACTCCTCCTGGTGATTGTCTCACTGAAATCCAACACATGCACATCTTTTAATAATTCCATATATAATCAACTTTTATAAGATTCATGATGTGTTCCGTTCAGGTATTATTCAAAATTAAAATGTAAAATTTTCAACATAGAATTTTTTTTTGCAACAGTGAAGAGGATGAACCAAAAAATGATAAATTCTGTAATAGACATCTATGAGTTCTGGGAACTTCAAAATTGAACAAAACATAGGACTAGCCATCCTACTTCCTTAGCATGCCATTGGTTAATAAATTTGGATTTCTGCATCCATGAGCACTTCATGGACTATTAGCAGGTCTCCTTAATCTTTATATATATATATATATATATATATATATAATTCCATTGCATGCTCAAACTTAGAAAACTGCTACATTTGTTATGTGAAGCCAAAATGTCTGTTTCTCAAGATATTTGTAAAAATATTTAAAGACTTCATTTTTTTTTTAGTTTTAGATAAGAAAATTACGAGGGTCATACTTAAAGTCGTGAGCAACCCATTGTTAAAATTCAAATTTCAACAATGTAACAAAAACAACTGCAGGATCGTAATCTACAGACTTTATACCACAACATTGCTGTTTTGTGGCGTCATAGCTTCTATCATGTGACCACACGCAGTTTTTCCAAAATGGCAGACATCAATGTTTCGTTTCGACAGTGCGCTGTCATTGAATTCCTTGTTAAAGAGGAACAATCTGCTGTTGATATTCACCAAGACTTCAACGTGCTTATGGAGATGCCTGCATGTGTGCCAGCAGTGTTAGGAGATGGGAACACGAGTATCAAAGATGAGCCTCGTAGCGGTCACCCATGCTCTGCCTCCACGGATTGCAACAAGGAAAGAGTTGATGCGCTCATTAGAGACGACAGGCGTATCACAGTGAATGAAATCGCTACAAAACTTGCAGTGGGACACAGTGCAGTGCAAGAAATGATTCACAGCTTAGGTTACCGAAAAGTTAGTGCCCGTTGGGTTCCACGTTTATTGAGTGAAGACCACAAACTTCAGAGAAGAACCATCACCCATAACCTTCTTCAGAGATTTCGAAATGAAGGTGATGATTTTTTGACGAGTATTGTGACAGGTGACGAAAGCTGGTTTCATTGCTACGAGCCTGAAACAAAACGCCAGAATATGGAATGGCATCACTTGAATTCCCCATCAAAGAAAAAAGCGAAGACAGTGCAATCTGTTGGGAAAGTTATGGGCAGCGTCTTATGGGATGCGCAAGGTTGCATTCTGGTTGAATTTCTTGAACCTGGACAAACCATAAATGCTGCCCGCTATATCCAGACATTTGTGAAGCTCTGTTGTGCATTGCACGATAAACGCCCTGGAAGGAAGATCATTCTGCAACACGATAATGCGCTTCCTCACACTGCTCGTGCCACTGTGGAGAAGATCAGGACATTTGGGTGGGAAACTCTTCCCTATAGTCCCGATTTGGCACCCTCCGACTACCATCTTTTCGGTTCTGTGAAGGAGCAGATGAGAGGCCAATGCTACGAGATGCTGGAGGATATTCGGAAAGCAGTGTGTCAGTGTCTTCGAGCAGCTGGAATGGACTTCTATCATAAGGGAATTTTCAAGCTTGTAGAACGCTGGACAAAATGTGTGCAAAGAAACTATGTTGAAAAGTAGCACAAAGGTCTGTAGATTAACATGGTGTACTTGGTTTGTCTAAAATAAATATTATGATTGTTTAAAAAAATGTTGCTCATGACTTTCAGTATGACCCTCGTAAAAATAAATGTTCATATACATATTGCAGGCATCTTGAATATACTGATGTCAATAATTTACTCTTGTAAAATCATCATCATCATCCTGCCAGGTATTAGTCCTAGAAGAACTGTTACGGCCTGAGAAAGCGGTTTTCGTGCCATCTTTTCATAGGTCGACCAAGTGACCGTTTCCCATTTGGACAGTAGTTCATCATTGCCTTGGGGATTCTGGATCTAGCCATTCTTGAGACATGTTCCTTCCAGTTTAGCTGATATCTGGAGATGTAGTCCAGTATTTGTGACACATTAAGTTCTTGAAGGATTTCTATATTTTTCTTTCGATCCCATCTGGTGTTCGGCGCATAATTTCATCTCACAAGCTGTTAGTCTGCTTTCATCTCTCGTCCTTATAGTCCATGCTTCACTCCCATAACATAGGACTGGTCGAGCCATTATTTGATAAAGACGAGTACGAGTTAATTTTTGCACTAATGAAGGTTTTAAAACTCTAGTAATGATTCCCATTGATTTGTTGAATTTCACAATTTTCTCTGATAAATCCAAATTTTCAACAAAAGAGAGTTTATATCCTAAATAAGTAAACTCATTAACTCTCTCTAAAATTTTGTTATTTAAACAAATTTTGCTTCTTTATACAAATAATAATACTTGAACAAAATTCCATAATACACATCAACCTATTTATAAATCTCCTGCACTACACATCTAGTAACAGAAGGAAATTAACATAAAAGACATAATATAAATAAAACTTCCTAAATTAATATGCTATCACAGCTGACAAAGCAAACATAATTTATAACATTTTAGGATTTTTCAAAAATATAACTTGGATAAAAAGTTGGATGGCACAAATAAGCTCTCCTCAGTTTTCTATCATAAAAACCAGAAGTACAAGCTGTAAATAAATTGAACGGTTTACAGTCTCCAAATTTTGGACTAGATAAGAGGTTTTGCTTGCCACTTGCAGAGTACATGGGATGTTTTACACAAGGAAAATGAATGTTGTTAGGTAATCTTTTACAATATTTTTTTTAAATTAAATTTTCCAAAATTCATCAAATGCTTCCACCTGTCATTTTCTGTAAAACTTACCACAAAGAAATCAATTCCTTTTTGTTGTAGTAATGAAATTAACTTCTTGTTTTGTACAATGTCTTCTACAATGGAAAAATCCTCTGATTCTAGCAAATTAACACATTTACACAGGACAATAAGCTCCTATTTTCAACAATGATCTGCATAGTTATTAAATTCAGACATGCAAGACTGCTTATATGCATGATTCTTCAAAACAAATCCATTGGTGATTTTACCATGAACAAAAATGCTATTTGCACATGGAAGGTACTAAAAATTTGCATTTGCATTGTGGATAATGCTCTGACATATAGGAGTGTTTACTATATGATGTGTGAGAAGGATACAATTTTTTTTATACCAAAATCTCATTTTTGCTATCAGAGTCACATAGGCAGTATTTCATCGGCAACAATGAAATATTATTTTGAAAAACAGATCAAATTTTTAAAACTAAACTATATTTGAAGAGAGAAATATATGCTCAGACTGGGATTTGAACCCAGGACATTTCACTTTCTATATGAATGCTTTACCAACTGAGCTACCTGAGCACACCAAACTAAATGCAAATGTTTCTCTTATACACTGTTAATTCCTGAGAAAATGTATAAGAGAAAAATTTGCATTTAGATTGGAGTGCTCAGATAGCTCAGTTGGTAGAGCATTTGCATAAAAGTGAAAGGTACTGGGTTCAAACCCCAGTCTGAGCATATATTTTTCTCTTCAAATATAATTTATCATTCATTGAGACATATTAAATTAATAATAAAAACATTTTAAAACTATGTTTATACAATTAGAATTAATTCTTATAACTCTCCATTCAATAAAATAATTTTAAAAAATCTGATTGCTTAAAATTCAAGACTGAATAGGAAAATAGAAATTATTTAATATACCCCTAGCATGGAAAGAGCAATGGGTTAGAATTATACACACACTTGCGCATGATTTACCTGACACTGATTCATCATGAAGTCTAACTAATTCTGAAGAAATACAATAACCAGGACTTGTAGTTTTAATGGCAGATGATATAGAATAGTGCCAACTATCATAATCCTTTACATGATGTTGGTTTATGGACACAATCTTATCACCCACCAGTAATCCTGTTGGGCCTAACAGAGGAGATATCTGAAAAAAATAATTATTATAATTTTTAGATCAATTAGTCATTGTAATTGTTGCTTTCAGCACAATAACTGCAACACATCATCTTAAAAGAAAAATCTGCAGGTCATCTAGGATTTGTCACATATTTCCAGCTTGATGCGCTACTAGTAAATTACTATAGCACATATTCTTCTCTCTCTCTCTAAATACCAAATCCTCATAAAGAATGAAATCTGTTTTCACTTGTAGAATTAAAGTTGAGTTTGGTCTGAGAGATCTAATTCAGTAAATTAATAATGAATTTTTTTGTTAAATTCAATCTTTTTATTTAACCATGAGATTGAACTCATTTTTCTACTAACTCACTGGCACTATCAAACCTGTAGGCTCATGGCTGCACGGACATACCGTATATCTCAGCAGATAAGACGATAGTTGAACCATATAAAAAAGCCCCCAAAATCCAGAATCGTCTTATAGGACAGATAAAAAAAAAATATTGAAATTTATATAAATTAAAGCCATTATAAAATGAAAAAATAACTCACCAATGTATTTAAAATCCTGCAAAATTCTCACAAACTGATCAGTTAACATGTGGGGGGGGGACTGTTTGAGATTTAGTGAATCCACAGCTACTATCAAACCAGTCCTGAAAACATCCGGTTATTCAATTCTTTTGCAGTCTGTTTTGTGCAGTAAATAAACATGGACATTATTGCTTATATTGGGTTGTTTCTTTTAATTATTGATATATTGTTATTATTACTATGCATGATGCAAAGGGCACTGTATAACATTTAAATATGCAGATAACTTATATCTTTGGGTTTATAGTAGCATAACAAGAAATTTCTCATGCGGCAAGTCTTCCTTCCTTATCATAACAATCTCCTTTCCCCTCTACTGCCTTCCATGCGACAGGTCTCATCTCTAGTGCTAGTACAACTTATTGAAAGTGTAGCAGTGTTGCCGGTTGAATGAAAAAAAAAAGTATTTATTTATCATAATGAGGGGTTAAAATATTAACAATATATAACATAAAATTATAAATACGGTAATTTTGTATATGTTATACAGTAGCCTAGTCTTATAGGACAGATATATATGCTAAAACTATACAACTTTGACAAAAATCTATACTTCGTTTTATCTGAAGGTCGTCTTATCTGCCGAGATATACGGTAAGCTCTCCATACATCCCCCTGAGGTAATATTTTACAATCATCCCTTATATAATCTACTTACCTCAAATCATGGTTAATGTTATTCTCCCACCTCATTCTTGGCCTACTTACCGGGTACTTTCCCTCTACTTTTTCTACAATGAGTTTCCTTGCCCCTCTTTCGTTCCCAATCCATGCTACATGTCCTGCTTATCATAGTCTATGAGACTTATTTGTTCTTATTATATTTGGTTTCCCATAAAGATCACATAGCTCATTGTTAGATAGTCTTCTCTATTTGCCTGTCTGTTCATCTCTCTCTTTGGTACATAAAAATTTCCTAAGAACTTCATTCTAAAATACTCGTAATATTTTCTCCTTCCTTAAAGTAAGAGTCCATGTTTCACATCTATATATATATATAACTGGGAGAGTAACAGTTTTATATATTTTCAGTTCAATGTTTTTTTGAGAAAAGTTGGGATGACAAGAGTCCATGTAATGCATAATACCATGCATTTCCAGAATTGAGCCTAGTTTAATTTCTGTCTGCACCTCATTCCTGTTTGTAATTATTGTTCTCTGTATTTGAATTCAGTTACTTCTTCAAATTATATTATTTTTGGTCTGGACATCTTACCTCAATATTAATATTAAAAAAAAAAAAAAAAAAAAAAAAACATTAATATTGAGGTAAGATGTCCAGACCAAAAATAATATAATTAAAATAACCTCAAAATATAACTTCCTAAAATTAAATATTACTTCTTCAAAATTTCACTCATTTGTTATTAACTGTCCATTTCCATTATATAATATATTTCTATGTGTGACCATAATTTAGTTCTATTGATATCACTTCCAGCCCCAATTCCTTAATGTTGTACTAGTGTTAAACATTAGCTCCCTAATATTAGCTTTATTTTTATGCATTGTACGGAGGGTTGTTTCTGATCTCTGAGAACGATTTGCCAATTGTGACGGAGTGCGAGTCATCAGGACAAGAGCATGCGAGGTGATCAAACCAGTCAGTGTGCTGTTTCTGTTACACTCGCATGCATGTTGCTCTCATAATGCCTAAGCAGATAGACCCGTTTTGGGAAGGGTATATTACTGCCTTTTCCGACGCTAATTATAGTTATTCTGAGATTATTGAGGCTTGCAAAAAAGTAATTTAGTGGTGTCAAAGTGTGGAATTAACTCAGTACTTAATAAAAAACGGAAAGGGTCGCTTGGGATTAATTCCAAAAGGAAAAAAACAGGCAAATCCACGACCTGCTACTACCTGCACCCCAGATGTAATCAGAAAGGTCAAGGCCATTATCTCTGGTGGTAACCCTGCCACACAAAGGGTGATTGCGAACAGATTTGGAATAGCCCTTAAAACTGTAAACACCATAATAAACGAAGATTTTAACATGGAGAAGCACCACAAAAGCAGGGTTCATAAATTGTTGCCATGTCACATTGCCGAACACCGCACCAACAGCAGGAAACTCTAAGAAAAGCACCTGGCAGGAGAAAAATGGAAAATTTTGGTCACACTTGATGAAGCATATGTTTATCTAGGAGACTGCAATAAACCCCAGGCAATTTACTATAGAGAAAGGGGTGAAAAAAATTTTCAAAGTGGTATGCCGAATGCAAATAAAGTTTTTCCAAGGGATTTATGGTCATAATGGGATATTGCTACAATGGAAAACTGACCATTCGTAGAGTAGCTAAAATGGCCAAAATCAACTCCCAGGAAGACGTTCTCACCCCAATTTACTGGACTGAAATCCCAGCTTTCTATGGTACAGACAAAAACCAAGTCTGGGTGCACCAAGACAAGGCCTCCAGTCACACTTCGGGTTCAACCCTGGCGTTCCTGGAGTAGGAAACCGGAATACATGCTATGCCATTCAGCAACATCCCAGTGAAGTCTCCTGATGCATCACCAATGGACTTTTGTGCCTTTGGACTCTTCAAAAGGGCACTGAGAAACAGGCATCCTCGAACAATAGACGGTCTCTGGAAAGCGTGTAAAGAGGAGTGGGAACTTCTAGACATGGCTGTGCTGCACAAGAGTCTTCTGCAGTGGAAATTCCGATGCCGAGCCATAGCTCAGATGAAGGGCCATCAAACAGAGCATGATCGATGGTGGAGACACGGCTTTTCTTATGGTAAAACTTAAAAATCATTTGTTATCAAAGATCAGAAACAACCCTCTGTACAATAACTAACACAAACCTAAAATCTATCAAAAATAACTGCAATTTCATTTTAAATAATATTTAATTTTAGGAAGTGATATTTTGAGGTTATTATTTTCAGTCTGATCATCTTACCTCAATATTAATGTTGATTTGTTCTTGGACATGTTTCAAAACAATTCTGTTTTATGTTTATGCTTTCACAGAGGTGACCCTGCATTAAGTTGATCCCTCATTCAGGAAGGTCATCCATGTTCTTGTAAGTTCAAAAAAAGTATGTAGGTCTATGTTATGCAAAGTTTAAACATCCTCTCCTGACGGTCATGACTCTAAGATCTGGGTAGCATGGGACATGTAAAAGAAACTAAAAGGGAGAGGTTAAACCAAGACCATACAAGAAAGAAAAATAAAATAATATTTTATATTAACTACTTTCAATAAAAGTATATGAATGGTTTTTTTAGGTAAACTTTTATCACTCACCTCATATTCTTCTTTTTTATACTAGTTTCGGAACTTTACACATCAGTAATTTTGTGACTGTAGTTGTCATCTTGATGAGCCACATCTCACTCCCTCTGTTGGTAGACTGAAAAACCTCGAAATCAAATAATTTTCCCTGGGAATTTCAAAGTTCATAAATTTCCCTTTTCTTTTTTTTTGAATGTAAATTTTTTTCCCAAACAGTGAGTTCTTTGAGTTTCTCTATTTGTTTTAATAATTTAGACTTCCTTTCAATAAGATGTTTTTCTGACCATGCATGGGCAGCCACTGCAGATTTTTCTACTTCCCTTTTCTTGACATTCCTGAGATATTCTTTCACTCTGGTTTTCAAATTTCTCTTAATTTTTCCTATGTAGACTTTATCACATTCTCTATATTTAATCTGATAAATCCCTGATGCTATAGTTGTTTTTTGGTGCCAACTTATGTTGAAATTAAAAAAAAAAAATGTTTTGAAACTTATGTATGGTGCTTCAATGGGTGATTTCTGAATTTCTTGAATTTTATGTTTTTCTTTTCTTTTTCTTTTAGAAGAGTGCTTTGATTTCTATAATGATAGTATGTATGAAAAGAAATAGATGTTTAAGAAAGTGTGATGGCATTATCATAATAAAAAAAGGGCACAACAGCCCTTTGTGGGCCTTGGCCAAATCAATCTGTTTTCTACTTGCTCCTTCCAGCTTTTCATTCTCAGACTCCTCATATCCTCAATTATGCCATCCTTCCCATTTTGACTTAGGCCTTCCCACTTTACTAGTTACCAAAGGTTGTGCAACATAAACGTTTTTGTAATTCTGTTATTATTAATGCATACAACATGTCAAGCCCAAATCAATCTATTAATTGTAATATATTTCACCACACAAGATTCATTATACACCGTAAATGATATAATTCAGTATTATCTCCACCTCCATATACTATTTTCTTGAACATCTCTATAGATAGATCTAAGTACTCTCCCTTTGAATAATCCCAAGGATTGCTCATCAGCCTTCAACGTGGTCCAGGTTTCAGAGGCATGTTTTATTATTGGTCTCACAAGAACTTTATACATTATGACTTTGGTGTTTCTAGATATTAACTGAGACTTAAAAAAATTCCTAAGACCATTAAAACATTATTTCCAGTCATAATGCGTTTCTGAACTTCAGAAATAATATTTTTTTCTTATTCAATGGCCCAGGTTGTCATTTCAACATTTCTGGTGTTCTCTCCTACCATTAGCGTAATTGTAACTCACTTCTGAGATTGGGGCACTGATGATATTATGGTGGTGATGATGATGATGATAGTGATGTGCCAGGAGAGTCCTCAATTCTGAGCTTAATCTAAGGCAAATCTGAATGATGATTATGGTAGCCATATGTTTTTCGGGGACCATTTAGGCATTAAAGTTTCCTGACATTTGTCTTACAAGTGAGAAAAACCTCACTCAGGAAACTTGTCCTGACTGGGAATCAAACCAGGGCCTGCAGCATGCTACCTCGAGACAACAGTGGTGGACATTATCAATAATATTATTCTTGCAATTTACCTCAATCACATACAGTACTCTTTTGTGATAACATTCCCTTCCCCTAATGTAAGTATGTAGCTACTCCTTACTTAGTGTGAATAGAGAAGCAATGCACTGGTTTTGGGCCAGAAAACTTAGAAAAGTGTATAAGCTGCACAGCCCTTACTTCTCTATTATAAGCAAAATCTTGCAGGCCGTCATAAATCAACTTGTAACCAATCTCTTATTTGAACCTTACACCTCCAGCTACATTAATATTTGTATAAAATTTATCAGTTATGCAAGATACTTTGAGAAATTAACTAACCTGATCTATGCTCTGAACTACAACACCAGAGCCAATCTCATAGAATGGTGTAAGTAAGGTTGGCAGCAATATTAATATCAACAAAGTCATAGCTGCTAGCATGAAGTTATGCCACACGCCTGCACATATTACACGCAGCTGTCTGCGAGCTGCCAGAGCATCATACTGCTCTGTGTTGAGATGAACATACAATACAGGTACTATCAGTAGAACTGTCACACCGATACCACTAACGTGAACATCTTCCCCTATAACAAATATAACACCATATTATTAATACAAAGTCTACATATATTTTTTCAAGCTGTCCTTGAATATGCTTAAATCTGCCCACTGGATGTCCCATAAAATTTATAAATTAATCCGTACGGCTACTAGAAATTATAAATTTCTTCATATTGGCTTCCTTAGCTCATTACTTCCAATTATTTCAAACAATAATTCTCAAGAATTTTAATAGTTCCTGATCAATCCATTTATGAAATAACTGAAAAAAAATAGTGATAAAACCAATAATTTAGTGTGAAATATTTGTTTTAAATGGAACACTATCTTATAGCTGGTAACCCACCCATATCATCTTTGCAGATTAATCTGTTGCAAACAAAAAATGGTAATTTATTGAGGTGTATTAATTGAAGGTGGCAGTTCAGGCAGCTTTGAGTGTAATATTAGTAAATACCCTATGCCCTAGTGAATTAAAACCACATACATTGAAATTACATCAACAGACATTCTGAAGGAATTTCTTAACTTCAGGGATAAAAGGGTGAGTGTCAGGCAGTGATTCCAGGATTTTCTATTTTGGAAATGTCAGAAGTCTAATCTTTTGTTAATTGTACTGTAGTTATTATAAGAACACTCTCTCAAGAGATTTACAAAATCTTAAAAGATGTCGTACCCTGATTTTTAAAGACTGGCTATATTTTGAGTTTAATACTATTTAATGACACTCTTTAAGAGTTCAGATCATTAGTGTCACAATTCAAATCTGGGCATGAAAGTACTGTCAAAATTTGCTCACAGCCTCTTATTCAAGCATGAGGTTCTTTCATATGCTTTGAATTTATGACCCATTGTCTTTACTTTCCTTCCAAAGGAAGACATAATCAGAATTTTATGCCCATAAAGTCCATTCATCCCAGCTAAGTTTGAACCTTGGAACCAACAATATTTTAAGTTAATACTCTTAAATAGACATGAGTATAATTTATTTTATGGGCAAAATGGGTCCACCCATAGAAATTAAACAAAGATTCCACATCTAGCCCACTTCATACACGCTGAATCAACAGTGTCCTACCAGGGGTTCTATCGCCCATCCCAAACTACTTCTATCCATTGCAAGAAGTTACTTTGTCAATCTAGGCTGTAATTATCTTATTAGGAGTTTGGATTGTCTCATAACTGGTGTGGAGGTCCAGGCTTATTTAGGTCTCTTTGGTAAAGTCAATAACCTAAGATGCTTATTGCATTAAATAAAACTATAATCCTACAGTAGATCTTGCCAGTGTGGTATACATGACAATAATATAGCAGACTATAGTCCACATATTTTAATTAGATCAAGGTCATATTGGAGTGTCAATCCCCATACCCCTCACATCTTAAACTCAGTCAGGGTTGCATGATGTAATGTGAGACAATCTCAACCCACACAATTCCTCTTACCATACAACTTATCGCTGGATTCAATGTGGCAGCTAAGCAGTGACCTTGATCTGAATAATGAAAATATGTGAAAGATAGCAAAGAAATATACTACAAAACTGCAATAACCACAAAGATTAATTAATGTTATTTATTCCTATAAAAGTTCAATTCCATGATTGCTCACCAGATGGTGTTATATAATTATAATTCATAATTTTACCACCAGACGGTGCTGAGTTTCATATTAGTACCAGAAAAAAATTAATGTCGTTAGTTGTTCAACAGTGGTGCCGCTTGTGGCAAGTATACGAAACTTGTCCACTTTCTTCTCAGGTACTCTGTGGTTCCAACAATGAAAAATTCAACAGTCTGGACAAACTCAAGATGGTACACGTGTGTATTGAAACATGTCCTAAAATAACTCAACTTTTATGAGGTAAGATGCAACAGACTAACCTTATTTTATTAAGAAGAACCTCATAATGTTACTTTCTATTGTAATTGTATAATAATTTAAATTTAGAATTTCTCTCAAAAATAATATGATACTGTTTTGAAATAAAAACAACACAGCCAATTTCAAAACAAAATCTCAACCATGACCATAGTTTTAATAAATTATTTCTTATATTTAAATTAATATTGGGAAGTAAACATTATGAGGTTATATCATTAATAGTGAGTGGAGAACATCATATAATTGAAAAAGAAGCAAAACTTTTGAAACAATTAGATAAACCGTTGGAATTGACAATTTGGGAAAAGATATTCATTCAGAAGAATAAATATCGATCTATGAACTTCGATATTCCGGTGGATAAAAATTTAATTACAAAGTTTATAATCCCAACCTAAGATGGCAGCACAAGAAGTGATGTCCTTAGAGGAATCAACAACCAGAGAATTTCATCAGCGGAAGCCATGACTGAAGAGGGATAAGATATTGTCTGAAACCGCCGGTATCAAAGAAATTTGAAATTATATGAGGTGAGTCGTTAAAAAATATGTTATCCACTCACTATTAAAATTATTTCTTGTTTCAATGACAACTATAAAAACTGAATACTCGTTGCTTTTATTAAGGTTCAGACTTGGTTTTTGCAATTGATTGATTGTGACATCCTGTTATAATATAAAAGTTACCTCACTGCAGCCACAGCATGACCCAGCTCATGTACAGTACTACATATAACTAGTGTTGTCACATAGTAACCAATGTCACTTAATGGTAAGTTTAATCCTGGCACCTATAAAACAGAAAGAATAACTTATGTATAAAAAAATCAATTCTACAGGAAACTTCAATTAATTGTGACCTGCCTCAGTGGTCTAATGACTATCTCACATACCTTTAGATTCAATGTCCACATATTCAAATCCAGTTTGTACTGATGGATTTTTCAGGGTATAAAATTCCTGAGTTAGCTTCTTTCAGGAGGTAAGTAAAACCATGAATCTTTGTCATAGCTTTACAAAAAATAAATTATCAAGGATGAAATAAGAGGCCTCTGATAAAAATTTGTCAATCCTTTCTCACCCAGCTTTAAATTGAAATTGATGAGTACGGTAGCAATGTAAAAAAAAACAATGTTAAACAAAATACTACCTGTTCCCTATCAATACATTTTTGGCAGAGAAACATGACTTACTTTTTGTTTCCCGACAAGCTTTGGAAAAATGACTCACTGAAGTAATTTCACATGCTTTATAATAAATAGTTTTTGCTTAGTAAATCCTGGTTCAATTAAATGGTTAGATCCATTCAAAATGTGTTCTACATAATGTAGGAGTTTGGCATTCATAAAATATGCCCTTTCCACCTAAATTTGGTTCCTTAATTTTCAGATTGGCAGAACAATTTTACTAGCAGCTTTATATTTCAAAACTACTAACTAACTATCTCACTGGCACTATCGAACCCATAGATTCATGGCCATGCAGACATAAGCTCTCCATACGTCCCTATCCTGAATTGTTTTCCGATTATCCCCTGTGTAATATACTTCCCTCAAATAATGGGTAACATTATTCTCCCATCTCATTCTTGGTCTACCAACTGGACATTTTCCCTCTGTTTTTCTTATAAGAAGCTTCCATGCCCTTCTTACATTCCCCATTCATTACTTCACATAATCATAAGTGCAATGTATGGTAAGTTTAAAAAACACACACTAAATGTATTATATTCATGAATAATATAGTTGAATTATTTTAAGCAGAAAATGTCTCACTGTATTTTGTCTTTATGAAAACTGAGATTTTACGTTAAGCATTCCACATTCCTATATGCACATTTTTGCAATTTATTTTTTAAAGTAAATGAATAATCAAGATAAAATTTTAAGAATACTCACTAGAATTTTGGGTTATACTAAAAATGTACAATTCTTTTATTAATCAATATCTAAGGTCTTCAGTCCAGCTTTATTGTTGTGAGTATAAGAGAATCTATGAACATAATTTAAGGGAAAAAATGTATAGTTAATACTACAGAACATGCTTATACAAAAATCTCAATTTCATAAAATAAATTCCTTGAAGCCCTTTATGCATGAGCAATTCAACTTTCATAAATAAATAAATAAATAAATAAATAAATATATATATATAACTACTCAAATATAAATAAAATATTCTTTGAAAGGTAAAGTGATACCACAATAGACCTTATGAGGCCTTGAGATAGTAGTAGATTAAGGTTCCCATCTTTCTAGACAACACGAGATGTCAACCAGATTCCCAGTCTGTATGATGGCTGCCTTTACCCCCAGAATATAGTCTGCTATTCATTTCCATTAGAGGCTTAAGTCAATCCCACAGCCGTGGTGCTGGCAGAAGGTTCAGTCCAGTTTAAAAATCCTGACCCACCAGGAATCGAACCCGCAATCTTCTGGCTTGTATCATAGTGTGACCCCCAAAATAATCTGTATAATCTCAATAAACACTAATTATTTTAAGATAGAAACAATTCGTAAAATCCTAGCCATTATTGGCAAAAATGGTGATCAGCTGACTACTACAAGAATATTCCAATTGTGACATTTAACCAAAATATATGGCACTTACCATAGGTTCTAATATGAATGTTGATTTTCCACTGTTCGTTTGTGATTCTGTTTGCCAGGCATCCATTGCAGTTTTGACAACTACATAAACTGCTAGTGGAAGTAATAACAAGCAACATGTTGAACCAAAGGAAAACCATAAATCCAGAAAACTTGGTCTCCAAGATCCACACTTCTGTATTAATCTGTTAAAAGCTGTTGTAAACCAACGGACTTGGAACACCTGCACTTGAAGACCAGTATTGTGCAAGAAGTACAAGTATGGATAATGTGAACAACTCTGGAAAACATAATAATGTAAGTATCAGTATCACTCCTGAAGATTCTCATGACCATGACCAAACAAGCTAATTGACTTATATTTGAAAAGAAAAATATACGCCTAGACTGGGGTTTGAACCCAGGACCATTGACTTTCTATGTCAATGCTCTTCCATCTGAGCCACCTAGGCCTCCAATCTAAACGCATATTTTTCTCTTACACATAGTTAATTCCCTAACCCCAAAAATAATTTGTCCATCATTAAGGTGTTTAAAAACGAATAATATTAACATTGAAGCTAATTGATGTTTGAGTTATGCATGCAAAGCAACATTCCTGCATACAAAATGCATACCTAGAGAGTATAACAGTTCCTACCTAAAAGGGAGAATTGTACAATGTGCTGTTTTTAGATGTAGATATTGAATCTTTCGCTGGTACACCAATAAGAAATGGGCTATGGTCCTTGAACAACACGTTCCAGCATTTGCTTTAAAATCAGGGGAAACCACATAAAAACTAGTCGGAACAGTTAGGGATCTTTGGTCATGTTCCAAAGCAGTATAATACTGTTAGGATGTGAGCCCAGTTGCTAGGTTTGTCTCTGCTGAAGACATTGGCGAAAAATCACTGAATGCCGAAAGATGAGTTAAAACTCACCCCCTTGGTAAGAAACCAAAATATATATAACTTTTTTTTTGTAAACCAGCAAAATGGGACCATAAATTCGACATGCTGAGGAATTCACTTAATTTATGGAATTCCTACATAATGGACTTCTCATATTCCCTAACCTGAAGAAACACCTTTGGAAATGGTATTTTCCAACTTCAGAAGCAGTAGTGAAGGCTGCAAAGGCATTTTGAAACACCTGTTTAAAAGTAGTTTCCATCATGTCTTTGCAGGTTGGCAGAATCGCTGGAACAAGAGCATTGCATCCAAAGGAAACTACTTCGAGAAGGATCATTAAAATCTGGGGATGGGTAAAGGTATGTTTCCAAAAAAATAATGATCATTGTTTAATGAACTGCCCTCATAGTACGATAAATAAAGATTGCCATTTTGAAAATTGTAATCTGAAAAATAAATATATAAATAACCAAGTTTGTGAGAATACTTCATTCAAATGAACTGATGTGTGATTATTTTCAATTAAATTCCAAAAAACATGACAATTATAGAGGCAATAACAGAATCCTTACCTTAAAAAGCGTATCAAAAAAGATCAGCGCACAATGTATTAAACTCACAACAATAAGAAATGTTAAGCTATCCATTACATTATTCTATACAGCGTATATACAAGGTAATTTCATAAGTATAAATCTACAGATATTATATGTATATTTTCACGATTTGTTTTTGTTGACATTATAACAAAAGAGACGGTATAAGGTTTGCCAATATATCAATATATAGGAAACGCGCACAATAATATTGCGTAGGGAACGATAATATTGTGTATAAGAGTAGGCACAGGAGTCAGTGTTCTGTGCTGAGTTTCGTCACAATTTTTTGTGTTCTTTTTACATTTCAACACAATATATCAATAAAAGCATGAAAGTTCATTAAATGAGGTTTCATGCTTTTATTGAGTTCATCTATAGTTGGATATGCGTGTGTTGGTAGTACTGCTATCTTGGTATAGCAACCATTATAGCAACATGGTAGTAAGATGCTATGAAGTGTATAATCTATAATGCTGTATTGTATTTCTGACAGTAGGTGCAATTTTATAAGTGCGATATATTATAAGGATTCAAGTTGTCATATGCTCTGGGATGTATGTCGATAATGTTCTGCCATTTGGCGTTTCTCGCATGCATATTTCTTCTGCTACCCTACCAATCTGTGCACTATGAAGTACGCGTGAAATAATATAGCAATGTTGTGAATAAAATAATGGTAAATGTTAAACATATTTATAAGACACTTGTAGTGCATACTCATGATCCAACAACGAGAAAATGTTCGTAATAATCGAGAATGCTCCGGGATATTCAGCCCTTGTTGGCTGGATTATCAAATCCCATGGAGCGTTACCTTTTCATAAATTGACTAATTAACCTATGCTTGCATATGTTAATTTTCTTTGATGCACTACCAAATAAATTGTGCGAGATTCACTCGCCTAGAGTAGTGAGGCTCGTTCTGCACTGTTAGGCTTTCAAACTCTGCTTGCCAGCAGTGCAGTTTCTGACGCCCTATTCTGGTGTGACAGTGTCCACAATTTAATCTCAATTATCGACAAGTTTGGCAAACACATCTTGTGGCATATGGCTAGGGTTGAAGATCTACAACCCCATCTTGATAGCCACAAAGATATTAGCTGCCAAGAAAGCATAGTAGGCTACAGAATGCAGCATACTGGACGGTGCCTGTCACTGTCAGCCATCAGTCTGTTAACTGTTCTTATAACATATTTTGTCTGTGTATACATATTAGGAATTGATAATATATGTATCTAAAGATGGAATTAGTTTTTAAAGTACATTAGTCAAATTATTTGTAGGCATAATGCAAAATTATAAACCACAAATATATTGTTTACATCTTCTAAATGTATAGCCTATATTATTATTTTATCACTTGTACAAGAATTTAAGAGAACATTCTGAAAAGATTTCTTATTATTTTTTATTATTATTATTGCTTTGTTATTATTATTATTATTATTATTATTATTATTATTAATATTAAAATGAGTCCTATATTTCACCTCATATACTCTGTGTTCTTCACATTTAATTTTATTAATTTGAAAGCCTCATCATGTTAATTCCTATCATACATTTTATTATTATTATTAATTATATGAGGTAGAGCATAGAAGCTTTTGATTACATATCAACCATGATATTATGGCAAATAATAATTTATTATTAAAGCAATAGAAAAAGTTATTCAGTATATGCTATTCCACACTGAATCACACATAAATACACAATTGATCAATTTGTCAGTATCCATTTTAACTGATAATTTGAGTAAAAACTTGTAATAGTTTGATTAATAATCAATTGCACAATGAAAAATAGTTATAATCTGTGCTTATAAAAGTGAAGGAAATGAGTGTCCTTTTTTTATCACTTTTATTGGTTATCATTGCTTTTATTGTTTATCCAACATGAACACTTTAATGTAAATGCTTGTTTATATATTCTCTGGTGTAGCAACACTGTTTAGAGTTTCATTTGTTGTCGCTCCAACATGTATATAGACCTATCCCAAGGACCAACACTGACATTATCCTATCATTGCCCTGTTTGTTTGATACATTGATTTTCCAACCTCTTGACTGACATTCAATGTGTACTGAGAACCATAGAACTACTTTCTCCAACAAATGACAATTTCAAGTTATGTTTAAGAGATTAGTGTAAGAAATCTCTAAAAACATACATTTTTGTAAGCAGTTTATTTATGAGATTCCAGCAATACTGATAAAATAAGGGGGAGAAAAATTGATGGACAAGATACGCCGCTTGCTTAATATAATTTGGGAAAAAGAAGCTCTTCCAGATGAATGAAAAGAATCGATTATCATACCAATCTATAAGAAAAGAGATAAAACTGATAGCAACAATTACGGGACATCTCATTATTTCAACTTCATACAAAACTCTAGATATATTAGTAAGCAGACTTACTCCCTATATTGATGACATTCTAAGAGATCATCAATGTGGATTTAGAAGAAACAGGTCTACAACAGATCAGTTTTTTAGTATATGACAGATTTTAGAAAAGAAATGGGAATATTATGATATTGTACATCAGCTATATGTAGACTTCAAAAAAAAGCATATGATTCAATTAAGAGGGAGAAGTTATATAGTATCCTGCTGGAGTTCAGAATTCCTAAAAAGTTAGACTTACACAAATGTGTCTAAATGGCACAAAGAGTAGGATGTGTATAGGCAACAGTTTTCGGATACTTTTGAAATCCAGAATGGGTTGAAGCAAGAAGTTACACTACCTCCTCTAGTATTTAATCTTTAGAGGATGAAGAAGGCCTATAACTCAATGGTATTAATAAGCTATTAGTTTATGCTACTGATATAGTACTATTGGGCGATAGCGAGGAGATACTAAAGGCCAAAATGCACACACTATTGAGTAACACTCAGAAACTGGGACTGGAAGCAAATATCAATAAAACTAAATATTACACATCCAAGTTAACTGTTCACGGGCGGAGGGGAAAAGTTTTAGTACTAGTTATGCCGATCTACTGAATCTGTGGAAGGGATGTAGAAAAAAACTGTACATCCGATCACGTATTGAAATTTTTCAGCTTCAAATGTGGGGGCAGAATCTCTAAACATGTGTGAAAGATCTTAACATGGTCGTCAAATTAGTCATTTAAGCACGGAATGCTGAAGCGGTAGGATCATTTAAAATCACAGTATTTGTCGTCTCTCTGTTACCAGCCTCACAATAAATCACAAGTGGCAACATGTAATGAGAAGGGCAAGGAAGGAACAGCTCATTCCGAGACATAACCCCAGAAGTAACAGGGTTGTCAAGTTAATCATTCTGCTACTGACCGCGCAGAACGACGGATCATTAAAATACATAGTATTTGTCAGCTGTCTACCTGCCAATCAAACAACATAATACAAAGGACAGGAAGTGGCAACATAGTAAGGAAGAGAAAGACAGTTTGTTAGTTAACATATTTTCCGCCTGCACAAACACTTGGATGGGTAATATATGGTCACACATAAAAATACATTATATAGTGAAAATGGACAGCTAATGACAATGAGGGAAATTTTGAGGAAGTGGCTGAATTAAAATACCTAGGAACAATAATCACAAATAGGAATGAGATGCACAAAAAAAAAATTAAACACAGGCTCAATTCTGGAAATGTGTGCTATTATGCATTACAGGGACTTTTGATGTCCCAACTCCTTTCAAAAAAATGTTAAACTGAAAATACATAAAACTAATATTCTACCAGTTATAGGGATGCAAAACATGGGCTCTTATTTTAAGGGAGGAAAGGAGATTATGAGTATTTGAGAATAAAGTTCTTAGGAAAATTTTTAAACCAAAGGGAGATGAACAGACAGATGGATGGAGAAGACTACATAACAGTGAACTCCATGGTCTTTATAGGAAGCCAGATATAATGAGAACAATTAAGTCTCATAGACTGCAATGGGTAGGACATGTGGCACAAATGGGGAATGAAAGACGTGCATGGAGGCTTCTTGTAGGAAAACCAGAAGGAAACGCCCAGTTGCAGACCAAGTATGAGGTGGGAGAATAACATTAACCATGATTTGAGGGAAGTAGATTATATAGAGAATGATTGAAAAACATAGCTCGGGATAGGAATGTATGGAGAGCTTATGTCTGCATGACCATGAACCTATGGTTTGATAGTGCCAGTGAGTTAGTTAGTTAATTAGTTTATATCATTGTGCTAATATTGTGATTGTTAAGTATAGGAGATTGAAATAAGCAGGTCATATAGCTAATGTTTTCATAATTTTTATGGTAACACTTAGGAAAGACTATAAAGGGCAGGACATGTGATATGAATGAGAAATGAAAGAGAGAGATGTAAACATTGTAGGAAAACAGAGGGAAAGCGCCCAGTAGGTGGTTCAAGAATGAGGTGGTTGTGGGAGAAAAACATTAACCAAGATTTAAGGGAGGTGAATACAGGGAATGATTGTAAAATATTAAGTCAGGATGGGAATGTATGGAAAGCTTATGTCCATGTGATCACAAACCTCCAAGCTCGATAGTGGCAGTGAGTAGGTTAGATAAATCCTTGAGCATAAGATCATTAGGAAAACCTAAGGATATGTAGGAGGATAATATTTAGATGGATCTTACGGAACTGGATATCAGAAATATGAACTGGTTTCATTTGGGTGTGGAATAAACCAGTGAGGGCCTTGTGAATGTGGCATTGAAAACATGGATTCTATAGCCAAATAGATAGTTATTTACTTTATTTTTTATACCCTTAAACAATTTAAAACTATTGAAAGTTACATGGCACATTACTTTTGCTGCATTATATCAAATATAGGTATCCAATATCTGTTTAACATTCACAATAATAAAACTCTCATAATCTCAATTCCTAATGGAGTTTTAAACACCAGTGCCTTGGTGTATCCCAATGGGGGGAAAAAAAAATTCCAGAGGTGTGAGATTCATCAGTTATGCTGACCATATGACCTGTGT
The DNA here is from genome assembly GCA_030220185.1 of Diploptera punctata. NCBI lineage: Eukaryota > Metazoa > Arthropoda > Insecta > Blattodea > Blaberidae > Diploptera > Diploptera punctata. Next base: position 3,295,275 of record JASPKZ010003852.1, read on the forward strand.
TCTGTCTAAAATGACACACATGCAGACTATCAGTTTATTCAAATAATGTAAGGACTTCTTTTTTTAATTTGTAAAAAAATATTTTAAGATTTTCAAATTATATTTTAACATAATTAAATTGTTTTTATTTTCTTTTTTGCTGTTATGAATATATTATAACTTCAATATCCTAGATTCCACCTTAGATTAATGGTTTAAGACATCATGCCTTGGTGCAGAACCATGAGACTTGTACTGGTACCAATTCCCACCCAACATTATGAGGAATTTGGATAGCTACAATAAATGGTAGCTCCAAGTGAAGAAAACCAGCTTAACAGCTCGGAATCTGAAATGTTCACTACATGTCACCCATATACTGACTATATGATTGTCCACCTCTGTCATTAATGCATGTGGATGTTAGGTCATAGTCAGCTGGAAGGCCAAGGGGCTTCTAGGCCTGTCTCACCATGGATTTTTAAAAATCTAATACGAGTACTTTAAATTGACTACTGTTTGTCATCCATATTTAGAAATACATTTCAACAAATGTCTATTTTTTTTTTTCTCTCTCTCCAAAGACATAGGCCTAAAATGTCTTGTTTTGAAGAATTGTATCTAGTGATACAGGAAACATAGATGGAAGTTAGATATTTTTACTATGATGTGGGTCTAGCTCATTTGAACATGTGTCAAGTTGGAATTATTTTATTAATGTCATTAATAACAAATTAATTTAGTTATATATATATATATTTATTTTAATAATTTCTTTCTTTTTTTTTTTTATATGTTTTGCTGTTTCAATCAAATGCAAGGGATTTAGGCTTGGACAGTTGTGAGAATTGAATGGAAATTGATTGGCACCTTATTGAAAAACTAAAACTCATAATGGTAGGAGTGATTTTCTGCTTCATCACTACTTGGACTCTTGCCAGTCTATCTCTTCACATTTCTTTCTCCCTCTCTCTCTCTCCAGAATAAATCAACTCTAACAATGATGTCATTTAAAAATTCATTCCAGAGTGGATATTCCAAAACAATGGCCAAAGCACCTACCTTGCTGTACAAAGTCAAGGAAGAGATTCCTGTTCAAAGCATATTGCATTTGGATCCAGCCATCAAGGAAGATACCCTACTTACAGGAACCCAAGATGGAACAGTGTTTCAGTGGAATGTCAATTCTCTGAGAAAGACTGAAATTTTTAAAATTGGTAATGTTGGTTGTTTAGGTCTCAAGACATTGGGTAACACACTGTTCACACAAGATAAACTTGGTTCTGTAAAGTTATGGGAACCATTTCAGTCTAGCTGGACTCATACAGCAACTATTGACTTAGAATATACAGGATTTGCAAAGATTGATGTAACTAAGAATTCTGGAGGACTTGTTGCATGCCCAACAAAACATTCCACAGTTTCTATATATTCTGCTAAAGACTGTAACAAAGTTTTAACTCTCCAAAGAGAGCAAGACTTTCAAAGATATGGTGAAGTGATGGCAGTCAAGTTTGTAGATATTGCACAGAGTGATTTTCTTCTTGTGGGTTTTGAAAGTGGACATCTTGAATTATATGATTTAAAAACAAAAGACTAGTTAGTAATTTATTAATTAATGATTGTATTTTGTCACTTGATTTTCACTCAATTAGTAAAATTGGACTGTGTGGTAATGTAGGGAAGAAAGTACATGCATTTAAAATAAATGATAATATGGAACTTACGATCACTCATCATTTGGATGTGTTCAACAATGGGACAAGTGTCCTCAGGATTATTCCACATAAAAAAATTGTGGTTACAGGCGGTTGGGATGGCCTGATTCGAGTCTTCTCAATGAGGAAGTTCAATTTTCTGGGTGGATTAACAGACAACTGTTCAGAAATAATAGATATTGACTTCTCAGCAAACCTTATGACAGTTGCTGATTCAAGTGGAAAAATCTTATTTTGGAATGTGTAGATAAATAAAATTGTAGTTATCTATTCTAATGTAATAATGTAATATGATAATCTACTGTATATTAAATTTGTTATATTAATAATATGGATAATACCAAAAAATACTATAGAATGCAATAACTGTTATCTCTCTGAATTTTAACTTTTGGTATCAGCTTCCAAATAGTTTTACAAAGATTATTTCTGTGATGTTATGTTAGCATGTCTGATTAGCATCACATAGATTCTAAAATAAATTCTCAGGTATACCATGTAAATTTTTCATTGTCTGTACAGGGTCTAGATTTAGTCTTATGACACTGGAGTACCTACAGGGAGTAGACAAAATAATGGACACAGTTTCCAAATTTTCATTAATATGGTACTGGACCATCATTAGTCTTTAAAACAGGTACAATTTTTCTTGGAATTGATTCATACAACTTATGAATGTCTCAATATTAATGAAATTCATTGTTTAAAACCGTTGATGTGGATAGTCATAAAATTAAATTAAAATATGTACCTTCTTAGGTCAGTGCCATCATCCTCAACTTGTAAAGACACTGGACAACGGAACTGACCTAAGAAGGTACATATTTTAATTTTATTTTTATTCTATAAATGTCTTCTATGGTTTTCTTGTACCATACTTCATGGAAAATTTCTTCTAGCTCCTTAAGAGAGGAAGGAAATGAAAATTTGTCCTTACTTGGTTTTCAATTCATGCTACATTGCCTCAATAATATTTAGATCTGAAGATTCAGTTGGCCATAGTTGACATTTGACTTCTGCTCCTCAAACCAGTATTTAACAGAACCAGCAGTGTGAATACTGGCATTATCACCTTGAAATATAGCATTACCTGAGGGGAATGATTGTGAGTGCAAATGATCCCCTAGAATGCCCTCATAGACGTTAGTCTTTTTTGCATTTCACATTGACAATAGGATATAACAAAATAGAAGGATATTACTGCTCAAACCATTATTGATCCTCCACCATGTTTAGCTATAGGTACTAAGCAGTTTTAATTGTAAAGCTTCTTTTGGTACTGGTATATATCCTTCCAGTAGTGTGGAAAAGAGGAAATATTGACTCATCAGTCTATATTACATTTTCCAGTCATCAGCAGTCCAGGACTTGGGTTTATAACACTAGTGTTTGCACTTTATTACATTCCTGTCTATAATCAATGGTTTACTAATTGTTGCATTGCCATAAATATCTAATTTATGTAGTTTCCTCCTCACATTTCTGGTACAAAATGGTTCCCTTAAATGCTTATTTAATTCTGCAGTCACTTTATCTGCAGCATTTTAATGATTTTGAGATACAATCCTCTTCAGAACTCTCCTGTCTTTTGGTTACAATCAGTGTTCCTATTTACAGAAGATGTTTTACCTTTAGACAAGTATGCAGACATAATCATATAAACTGTGCTCCTTGAAACCCTAACGATTTCCCAGTTTCAGTTATTATTCTCCAGCTAACGGGCATCAACAATTTTATCTCTTTTAAAGTCACACAGGTCAAACATAAACCAGGTTCCATAGCTACAACTACAGGAGAAGAAATGCTTGTGCAGTTAAGTACTGTGCTAGCTAGATTCAGAGTAAACATCTGAAAGATAAGACTGCATTTGTGACAGCACCTTCAGGCTAATGAAGCTCATGAAAATGAATGCACTACAAATGTTTCCATTATTTTGTCTAGTCCATGTATTTGATATGAGAAGTAAGACATTCAGTTATAAAAGCTGAAATTAAGATTGATAATTGCAATTATGTGACTCTTGTCCTGTCATTTGGTTATCAATTATAGCAACCTGTTCATTTGACCTCGATTCTTCAGGGTCATTCTGCCATAAATTCATTTATAAATGTTTTAAAAATATTTATACTCTTTTATTTTGAGGGTTTACTTATAAAATTATAACTAAGGAACAGATTTTTAGGTAAATAAAAAATGTTTCATACATAGAGATAGATATCCCAAATTGAGTTTTTGTTCTGAATGATATTTCCACAGCAGATACTTTAATTTTTTTTTTCACATAAAAACACACATTTTCAATTTATTTTTTACACATTTTTAATTTTTTGTTTAAAATTAACTTTTTATTAATGTTTCAACAATCTTTTAGAGTTGTATTGTTTTTCCAGGAAAAATTTTTAATGCAATTATTATAAATACAGTGAACATATATTTTTACATTTTCAATGCAAATCTTAGATTTTCAGTTTATAAGTTCTGCTTCTGTGAAGTTGCACATAGGAGTTATCCCTTTCCACTAAAGGCCTTAGGAAGCTCTTGGGGTGGAGGAAGTTAATGCTTCCACTTTACTATACAACCAGCAAAAGTTGTCAGCCCTACATGATGGCACCTTTTCTCCAGAACCCATATTTGGTATTCATATTTGTTAGAGGCTGAATTTACCCCAGGATCTTGGTGCTGCCAGATGATTTAAATTAGTTAAAAATGCTGATCCCATTCGGACTCGAACCCATGACCTTGCAGCTTGTAACATTTAGCCTTAACCACCTACACTATAGCCAAAGTTGCACATTCCACCCAAATGCTTGCCATCAGAACCATTTTCTATAATGTTGGTGTCAAATGGAAAGTAGTTGAAGGCTTTAACAAAAACAGAATCAAAAATCCTATGATCGATGAATATAATACTTATTTAACTTATATACATCTTATAACAATGTGTTTGATTGTGTGAAACTGAAAGAAAATATATTTAACTTTAGCAAATATTCTTAATTTTTTAGAAAATGTTTTTGCATCTTTAATGCATTAAAAATATATATATTCCAATTTTTAGCACCTAAAAATCTTTACCGTAGTTATAACTAATTATTTATTTTGACATTTTCTATACATCCTAACTAATTAAATTTGTGTGATGTAAATTCTTAAGCTACGATTCATGTATGGTGATTATTATTGAGATTACTACTCTTTGAAATGGATCTCTTACTATGATGATCATCTATAGTTGGAGGTTTTCTCATCATCATCATCATCATCATTCGGTATCATGGCAGCTGTCGCCGTCTTCTGGAAACCAAACACCATTCCTCTCTGTCCATCCATTGATCTTCCTCCATTCCTCTGATATTCATAGCTGCTTGTACCCCTTCTATCCAAGTTTTCTTCAGTCTTCCTCCTTTCTATTGGTATCCATTCCATAACAATTTTTTGGCAATCTTTGCTCTGGCATTCTTTTCTTTGAAGAAAATTCATTGCAATCTTCACCAAACTCTATTATAAAATTACTAAGTTGCTACCTGTTACATATTAGTATTATATACTCATAATTTTGGTATTTGTGTAATATTTTAGTGATTTTATGAGCAGATCAGTTATTGTTGTTAGCATTTGACCAATATGGTTTTTGAAAATGAACAATCCTTGGACCTGGGTGGCAATGATTCTTTCAACATAGTGAACCATCTTTTCAAGGATGGATGTAGAAAGTAGTCTGGAAAGCAAATTCCCAACAAACTATTTATTTAACTTTCACAGGGAAAAAAACACTATGAGGCTTAATTTAAGAATTAAATTAATGTTTTTATGAAGTGAGGTAATAAAAACATTAATTTAATTCTTGAATCATAGCTATACTTTTTTATATTAAGAGGGTCAGTAAAACATTAATGATCCCTATTTTTTTCTCTTTTAATAAGTTAGTTATGTGAAAAATTTCAATTCAGCACAATTCCTCAAACATTCGTCTCCAATCCACTGCAGTAATAACTTCCTAAGTCAATGGGTGGCAGCACTGCATCCCCTTGCAAAATAGCTGACATGGACGCACACTGTTTTAAATTACCAAAACAAAATGGTTTGTCTAAAATGTTCAGCTGCTGGCTACAGAAATTATTGCAGTAAAGGGAAAACAATTATATTGTTTCTCTTAGGAACTATTCTCAACTATTTTGGTATATTATTCTTTTTTTTTAGAAATTAATCTGTACATATTTTGTCTGTAGTTATGACTAGTATTCATATATCCATCCATAGTAATTCTGCCTGAAGGCAGGTCCTTCACTGCAATCTTGCATTTTCATGCTATGATTGCAGCTTTATTAGGGAATTGTGGGTGTGGTAGCTGTATTCATATATTTTGAAACAATTTTTTTCCACCTTTAAAATGAATTAAGGAATACACATTTATTTATTTTTATCAGCTGTAAGTGAGAAATTGTAAGAAATAATTATAAATAATGTGCTATATCACTGAAATAGACTTATAAACTATTTTGTGTTTGCTTCAGAAAACTGTTGGATGAATATTAATTTATTTAAAAATCTAATTTGTTTATTTTTACAACAGGAGTCAGCAGTTTCATTATTGTATAAAACGCTGTAAACTACCAATATTCCATTGTATAAAATGAATGTTTGAGAAAACATTTTATGTAATATTTATTAAAAAAATAAGATAAACACATGTATATTTTTACTATTTATGGTTCCCTACTGCTTTCTTATTATTTGCTTGATACCTTTGGTTCTATTATTATAGAGATATTATTTCTAAAATACATTTAAGAAAAATATTTACTTTGGAGATCATTTCATATGGGTTTCGTTGTGGACGGAACGGAACTTGGGCAGGTTTTTCTCAGGGTTTCTCCCATTTTCCCCTGCCACAAAATTTCATTCCACTACTTCTCCATACTCATCCATTTCATTTCATTTTGTTTATCCATCCCCATGAAGAAATTTAGTCATGGTCGACCGGCACCCTTGTCTTTTACAGACCTCTATAAATATAGGGGCTTCATCTCATCCCTCGATTCAACCCTGAGTTGAGGATATTTATTTACTTTGGGATTGACATATACCCAATCCATATAAAATTCCTGTTTAAAATTCCTGCGTCATTATAGCCCTTCTACTGAGGAAGTTGGATCAAAGTGCAGCATTTAAGACTCGAATTTGGGAACTCCCATGTTAAAACCTGGCGCTGATTAAAATTATCCAGCCTTTTTTTTTTGGTAAAGGGAAATGCTTCATTGGAATTTCTTTATTAGGACTCATTTCATCATATCTACCATTTCACCTATCATAAAAAGTAATAAAAGTATATCGTCGCTTAAGAAACAATACCGTGTAACTAACAAAATACAAATTTTACACGAGAAACAAAAAACTGTTCATTTTTCTCCTTAGTACTTATGGATTGAAACCATTGTATCTATAATGTTAACGAGATCATGGTACAAAATGGCATCCTAATCTATGTTTGAACTGAGTGCACTTTTTCAGTGGTGCTAACAGTATAAAAATGTCAATTTCCCCAAAAGTGTCAGTTATGCAGTATTGTTTCTTAAGCGACGATATGCAGTATCATTTTAGATAAAGTGTCTATAATTGAAATAAAAAAATATTGTATTGTTGTACTATTGGTAGAAGTGTCCACATAATAAAGAAGTGTCTATTGTGCACTAGTGTCACCTACAACGAAACTAGAAACTTGCCTTAGTTTTCCCTTTTTGAAAATGTTTTTTTTTTTTCAATGCCACCAGGTTGCCTTTTATGACATTTATGACTTTCTCTCCTAGCAATGGCGGAATTGTAATCCTTTTGTTAGGCGGAGGCACCTGGAAGACGGAGTTATGTTACCCCAATAATATGATGGGTGATAAATGATAATGAAGCGCCAGGAGAGTCCTTAATCCTGAGCAACCAAGGGAATAGTCCCCTTTTAAGAAACATTTTCTATGGTCTGACCGGGAATCGAACCCGGGACCTCATGAACTATAGTCAGAAACGCTGAACTATAATAAGCCCATGAGGCTTATTACTGCTCCATAATAACGCACTGGATTATACATTTTTTATACATACCACGTCTTACGTATTTTGAATTTATAACCAAATAATCTGGATTGATAAATATGACCATGGCCTTCTCGATGTTTGGCAATTTGGCCCTTGTTTAATTTTTTTGCGAATAGCGGGAAAGTAAATAGTCGGCACTAAAAAAAAGCCGAAGTTGTGTTTTTCCATTTGCGTTTTTTTTTTGTCATGTAATAATACAACGGTTATTGGTTAGAATGGCTACCTATTCAGATCGTGTTTAATTCCCAAATACATTATTGTGTTTGCGCTTAATATGCTGACACGGACCATTTTCATGATTCTAATTAATTGAAGTGATAAAAAATAACGCCAGTTGTTTAAAAGCTTGCGCAGGGCATGTTTAAATAATTGAAAAGAATTTATTCAGATTTTAGCGAAGATGCATTTCGCTATGTAGTTTCAGATAAAGGTAAGTGAATAATATTATAACTACAGTTTGGTGATTTATTTACAACTTCTATTTCTTAATAAAGTAGGTCTATCAAAATTAAAAGCAATCACCGTGGCACGAACATCTCAGGGAGGAAGGTTCAAAACACATATTCCACAAGAAATGACTCGAACATTTATAGTATTCCGTTTCCTCTTTGATATCTAAATTCAGATTAATTTTCTCTCACTCTCGCTGCTGATGGACTATATAGTGGTTATCATGGTCCCGAGGGTCGCGGAATCAAACCCAGCTGAAGATGATGGATTTTTCATAGCGCAAAAATTCTGAACATGGCTTTCTTCGAAAGGGATATAAAGCCATGGGCACCGTGTCATATATTGATTATTATGAGTAAAAGAATCAAAATCTGTCGGCCGTTTCACACCCAGCACTTGAACATGCCCCACGAAGTAGAATTTTGGCTTCTTGATTCCAGTTTGGTTTTGGATATCGCTACTGTGTCGAATTTCTGACCTTGGCGACGAACCACTATATACCGTAGCTCCTCAAGGCGCGACGAATCTCAATTGTTATATGGCACTGAGATAGAAAAAAATACAGCAAATCAAAAGAGTGAACAGAAGTAATATTATGATCTTCAAAAATATAATATTACCACCTTAATAAACAATATTTTATGTTATCGTATATCACAGTATTTCAATATAACATGAGGTTACCGCTGTGGTCTCGAGGTAGTGTGCTTCCTTTTCACGCAGCGGGCCCGGGTTCGATCCCCGGTCGGGACAAGTTTCCTTGGTGAGGTTTTTTCTGGGTATTTTCCTCACTTGTAAGACAAATGTCAGGATACTTTCAAACGGTCTCCGAACATCATCTGGCCATCATCAATATCATATTCACATCTTTAGATTAAGTTTAGGATTAAGACCTCTCCTGGCGCATCATTGCCCATCATATCACTGGGACAGTGTAATCCCGCCTTCCAGGCGCCCCAACCTCAGATGTGGGTTACAATACGCCAATGCTAGGAGAGAATACCAGAAATGTCGAAATGACAAACTAGTGGGATTGAACAAAAAAAAAATCTCGTCCCTCAATTTGTCATTATGCCGGACACGTATACAGAGGTTATTATTATTACTCGTATTATTTCTACCGCTGCGGTCTCGGAGTAAAATAATTGCCTCGGGTTCAATACCTGCTCGAAACAAGTTTCCAGTGAGGTTTTCTTCGGTTTTTTCTTCACCTATAGGACAAATGTCTCCAAACATCATCTTGCCATCAGAGTCATCACATCATATTCTCCTTGTTTAGTATGAATGACTGAGTGAATGTTTTTTTTTTTGTCTTAAATATTCATATTGTCTCGGAGATGGACCTGGTTTTCAGCTGATCACTCATCTAGGGAGGCTCCCATGTTCTTGTGGTCAAAAAAAATGTAAGAGTGTGATACAGAGTAAAAAATCCTCTCCAACAGAGAGGACGTGGGGCAGTAAAAGTACCTACAAATGGAGATGGCAAATATGCATCCATAGTAATTCTGCCCGAGTGCAGGTCTTTCACTGCAATCATAGCATTTTCATGCTACGCTTTGCAGCTTTACTAGGGAATTATACCGTAGGTGTGGTAGCTTCCCGTTGCTTTCCACACCGGTGAAGGATGATGATGATGATAGTAAAGTGATCCCACAACAGGCCCGGAGGCCCTTGGGGTAGTAGGAGGTTAAGGCTCCCACTTTTTCTAGACAATCGGCACTTTATGTCAGCCGGGTTGTCAGCCCTGCGTGACGGCCACATTTACCCCCAGAACAAGCGTCTGGTACTCATTTCCGTTAGAGGCTGAGTCGACCCCAGGGCCATGGTGCCGCCAGAGGGTTTGGGTCAGTTTAAAAATCCTGACCCCAACGGGACTTGAACGCTCGACCCTCCGGCTTGTAGCTCAGTGCCTTAACCACTACGCTACGGCGATAATGATAAGGATTATGGTGATGGCCGGATGATTTCCGGGGACCATTGGGCCTTAAGCGTTCTGACATTTGTCTTACAGGTGAGGAAAACCCCCGAAAAAATCCTCACCCAGGAGCCTGTCCCGATCGGAAATCGAACCCGGGCCCGCTGTGTGACAAAGCAGCACACTACCTCGAGAGCACAGCGGTGGACTAGGTAAAGATATTAGTTTATTATTACTACTACTACTACTACTACTACTACTGCTACTGCTACTACTAAAATCACGATAACCATAATAATTGTAATCAATATGTATTACAAAATCAAGAATAATGTGAATAGTAAAATTTAATCGTATTATAAATTTACATAACATAGACCTATTAAATATATACAGTATATATACTTACTTACTCACTGGCACTATCGAACCCGTAGATTCATGGCCGCGCGGACATAAGCTCTCCATACATCCCTATCCTGAGCTAATGCTTTCCAATCATTCCCTGTATAATGTACTTCCCTCAAATCATAGTTAATGTTGTTCTCCCACCTCATTCTTGGTCTATATATATATTTAGGTTTATATGTTATAACTATATTTTTGACATTTGGCAATGGTAAATATGATATGAAAAGAAAAATAAATGCCTGAGTCGGGATTTGAACCCAGTCTCTAAACTCTTTACGTTCAGCCACCTGAGCTACTCAGGTATCCTAACACATACATTTATTTTTCTTATCATCATCATCATCTGCATTCATGGATTAGGTCTGTTGACCCGTTCCGACTTCAGCCCATCTCTTTCTAGGTCTGCCCACATCTCGGGTGCCTTTAGGTTTGTATTTTGTTATTTGTTTTGGATATCTATCTTCATTCATTCTGTCTATGTGTTGCTTCCATTTTTGTCTATATGTATCTATATTATCAGTTATTACAAATATTTAAAGTTCCTGCCTTATTTCTGTGTTCTTGATTCTGTCTTCCTTAGTGCACCCTTTAACAGTATTTTTCTTATATATATAGTATTCTCAATTTACACGAGAGGTAGCGGGATATCGTTCCAACTGCCATGTTGTGGCCACTATAACAAGAATATTTAAAGAGAATATTTACTTTATAGCAGTAACGCTTGTATATTTAGATGTTACAACACTATTTTTGACATTTGGCAATGATGGCAAATATGACATGAAAAGAAAAATAAATGCCTGAGTCGGGATTTGAACCCGAGTCTCTAAACTCTGTGCGTTTAGCGCTCTAACCATCCGAACCACTCAGGAATCCTGATACAAACATATATTTTTCTTATATATGTAGTATATAATATACTATATCATCATCTTAATGGTAGGCCGTCGGCCTGTTCGGCTCTCAGAATTCATCTCCCCATCGTTTTCTAGGACGTCCCACATCTCTATAGCCTTGAGGTTGGTACAACGGTGCTTGTTTTATTAGCCTAGAAGATAATATACTACATATACAAGAAAAATAAATGTTTGTGTTATGATATATATATATATATATATATATATATATGTAAGAAAAATATATGTGTTTGTGTTAGGATTCCTGAGTGACTCAGATGGTTAGAGAGCTAAACGTACAGAGTTTAGAGACTCGAGTTCAAATCCCGACTGAGGCATTTATTTTTCTTTTCATGTCATATATATATATATATATATATATATGTGTGTGTGTGTGTGTGTATTATGAGGTGCCGGTGCCGGAGCCGGTGCCGGTGCCGGTCCTGGTGAATTAGTAATTAGAATTACCATGTTGCTGGTTCAAAAGTTCACAGGGTCAAACCGGCCGGGTTCGAAGGATTTTTTAGGGCGTAAAAATTCTGAGTATGGCTTCCTTCGGAAGGGAATTCAAGGCATTGGTGCCATGTCGTTGATTTAGGGCAAGGAAAATAACCTCAAGTCCAAAGTAAGATACCTCTGAACAAAATTTGTCAGGCCTCTCACGCCAAGATTTGGCTTGCGACCTTAACTATTATAGATCACTGTTAAACAAACTATAAAATAATTAATTGAGGTTATGGATAAAATTATGTTTAATTAGTCTATATTCAGAAATAACGAATCTTAAGAATTGGTTGACATTTTTAGCAAGAATTTGCCGTTTATATTTTCAGTCCCCGAAATGAAGACTGTGATAGGTTACTTATAATCTAAGCAAAAGTGACATCAGTGCTTTCCACGTTCGTGTGAAACTCTTAGGGTGCATTAAATGTGTGTTTTCTTCGAATTTTTGGTAGTATACAGTATAATATTTTTACGCTATTTGAAAGCGGTCTTAACTAAAAAAAATCACAACTCAAGTAAATATTATTAATCCGTTACTCCATACGTATAAACACTCCTATAGCATGACATTTTAGTCACTTTATACCGTATCATATTTACAAATGCACTCCTGTGTTCATTAATTATTGTCACATTAATCAATATCATTACAGTAAAAGCTTCTTATTCGCGGGGATATGTTCTGCAAATATGCCGCGAATATGGAATGGTAATTTGTATGGTTATAGCTATAGGGGATACGTTCCAAGTTTACAGAATAAAATAAAAATTATCAAAATAAAATCAATTAATGAGAGATTTTGAACAATTTCTATCAATTATTACTGTCAAGTTTAGGCAAAGACTTAAAGAACTTAGTAATGTTCTCCTGCTTTGCCGCTTTTAATACAAAACTACTATCGACTACAACTCCATCCCTATAACACGAGGCAAGCAGTAATTAAAAGAATACTATGAAACAATCTGGAATTTAATTTATACCAAATCAAATGACGCCTTCCATACCAAAATGTTCATCCCCAACATACCTTATAGACTCTCTCTATCTCTATGGCCTAACTATATAACCACACAATTTCTCACCAACCATGGACTATTTAAATCCTACCTACACAAAATGAACAAAACTGCTTCACCTTATTGCAACTGCCCAGAAAAATCACTGCAGACGGCCCACCATCTGATGACTGAACGCAACATGTTCTCCAGAGATCGACCAGCTATACTACAAATTTCTACTCCGCCAAATATTCTGAAATTCTACTTTAACACAATCAACGTTACAGAATTTCTTACGAGGATCTTCCGTCAACTACAAGAACAACTAGGACAATAATTTAATTGAACAATAGTAAAACTGTAAATATCCCGTGATATACCATGGTGAAACACGGGTTGTAGCATAGGCCCTATATGTAAATAAAAAAAAAGGTATTTAAATTAAGATTGATATTCAGCTGTAAATTGTGCGATAGAATTCCTTATTTTGTCTTCGGATTTCTTGACTCAATATCATTGAAACAGCGTGATATAGACGCAAACGACTCGCCAATGCGTATAAACGGTCAAGCATTTCTATTTTTACTTTAAGCGGCAACACTAATTTTTTTCTCTTCGGCTCTAATTTTTCTTTCCTTTTACTCGACATTATAAACTGTGAACAAAGCACAAGAGACACGTATTATTCAATCAAAATAAACAATACCGATCGTGGCGATGGAGGCATTTATCAAAGTACATATCAGCATGTGAAAACGTGAAATACAACAGCTTTTAACAATGAACTTTAGGGTTAGTGACAATAAGGTTTATTTTGTTTTGATATTTATTTGTTCATTTGGTTTGAATCACTATTTGTAAACGCCGCCTTGGCACCTGCCTGCAGTAAAAAATAAAAAAAAATAAAATAAACCGACTGGATCCGCGAATAAATACATTTTTAGCCGCCGCGAAGACACGATTTGTGTCGCAATTTTTTAACCCGCGAATAATGAAACCTCGAATAAGGAGCTCGCTTATTGTACTATAATATATACACAATACACACTCTAACAAGTAACTTAAATAACATAGCCAATGATTTATACAGTTGGAAACCAAATTAAACTTTATTCGTCATGTTTTTTTACGAAGCACGCTTAAGTAAACATTGTGTCTTCCCTGTAATATCGATGAAAGTAAAATATCTTACGTTAACCAACAGTTGCTTAATATTTCAGAACTAGTTTGTACGACTCAAGACAGACAAGAAAGCAATCTTTCCTTAGTTCGTGTTACCAGCGTAGATTATTAAAATATATTAATAGATATTGTCTGTAATTTTATCGATATTATAAGGAAAATCGATTAAAATTGTATGTTCATTTTGTACACTGTAACAGTTAGGCTATATTATAAAAATTATATTATCTTATAGAGTACGTAGTGTAAAATTAATAAACCGGCATTTATTTTATAGGAGGTAATAATGCGTTATTGTTATGGGTTATATTCATAAATTCTGTATTTTAACGTAGCATATCTTTACATTTTACAGTGAAAATATGCTTAACTCTTATTTATAATTTGAATCTGTAGCCATAGCAATAGCATATTTAGGAGCATACGGAGAATTAAAAATTATATAAACTATTCAAGAGTCCACCGCTGTAATCTCGAGGTAGCGTGCTGCCTTGTTACGCAGCTGGCCTGGGTGAGGTTTTTATCGGGGTATTTCCTCACCTGTAAGACAAATGTCAGGAAACTTTAAGGCCCAAACGATCCCTGAGCATCCTATGGCCATTGCAATCATCATCATTCATATTCATCTTAGATTAAGCTTAGGATTAAGGACTCTCCTGGCGCACCACTATCATCACCATCATCACCCGTCATATATCATCGGAGCAACGTAACCCCGCCTTCCAAGCGCCCCAACCTCAGAAGTGGGTTACAATTACGCCCATGCCAGGAGAGAACACCAGAAATGTCCAAAAGGACAACCTGGGGCGTTAAAATAATTAGAATAATAAACTATTCAAGAACATGGTGATATTATAAAAATAACATTTTTAAATAAAAAAATAACTTGTTAAATTAGATTTTAATTCTAAATCAGTGCTTACTATTTGTTAAAGTCGTTTGATTCAATACCATATAAATACTGTAATAATCATTTCTATGATCAATTTTTTTTTCAATTTGTTATTATAAATGTCCCCTTCTTGATTTCAATTAAAAAACTACTCTGTATACAATTATAATAGATTGGCATCTATTATTCGGGAGTAAAAATAAAATTTGACAGATTGAGTGAGTTGTGCGCATGTGCGGACGTCCGGCGTCGCGACGAGTGCGAGAGTCAGTTCCTCATGGACCAGTTGAGGAGACAGAGTTAGTCGCTAGCGGCTAGCAATTTTATCGCCATGTTATCTTGTTCTATAGGATATGATTATGTAGTGTAACACGATGCCGGGAATTGTTGTCTTCAGAAGGCGTTGGAGTGTCGGCAGCGATGATCTTGTCGTCCCAGGAGTCTTCCTTTTTATCCTGCATCTGATATGGTGAGTGATTATTTAATCTTTTCAAGAGAGGGAACAAATTACTTAACGAGGACACTGTTGAACACAAGAAAGTTATGGGGCACCCTTAAACTTTAAGTATTAAAAACTCTCTTTATACCACAATTTTATTATTTAAATAAACTTATATTCTTTTGTCTAATGCCACCGGGTTGTCTTTTATGACATTTCTGGCTTTCTCCCCATGGCATTGGCGAAATTGTAATCCATTACTTAGATTGGGGCATCTGGAAGGCGGAATTACTTTACCCCGATAATGTGATGATAATGAAGCACCAGGAGAGTTCTTAACCTAAATTCCAGACCATGGACAACCACAGGAATAATTCTCTTTAAGGAAAAATTCCCATGGCGTGATCGGGAATCGAACCCGGGACCTCATGAACTGTAGTCAGAAACGCTGACCACTAGCCCATGAGGCTGGTCTTATTATTTAAATATATGTGTAAGGAAAATGTGATACTTAGGATAGTAATAATTTTGTAGCTTGATTCCTTCTTTAGTGATAAACTCTGTTTTTGTATAGAGATGGCCTTAATTTTACCTTTTTCACCCGATACTTTCAAATTGTGCAGTAAGGAGTTCACAGAGGTTCATTGCGATGATCAGAATGTTTTATTGCTTTGGAGGTTATTTTATCATTTTTACAGAAAATCTTATTTAATATATTTAGTAGGCCTATAATCTCATAAAATTTGAGTATTAATTCTGTCGTTGAACGTTCAATTGTAAGTAATATAATAAGGTACAGACCATGTATCTATGTCTATAGAGGATAGAAAGACAACGTTCATTGCTGCAATTGAATGTACGTTTGAAAATTTATATCATACCTAATAACGTTACAATACTTTATCATTAAAATTTGTACCGAAGAATCCTTGAAACCATACTTTAATAATGTTAAAAAAATACAACTATTACAGTTCCATGCACGACAAGATTTAACGTTGACAGTCTACAAGGTTTAAATCTATTAGTTTGTTTACAATAGAAAGGGGCGTTACTAAGGGAGAATGGTTGATAATAATTAATACTTCGCGGAATTATATATTAGCGACTAGTGGAATTTAAATTTCAAACTTAAAAATTAAAACTTAATTACAATGCCTAACCTTTTTATTTACCCTCTCGATTCCATTTTTCCTCATAAGTTAACTCAAAATTTCAAGTCTGGTGGATTTGTGGTCACTATCCTCGCCTTTAGTCCCGAGGTTCGCGTTTTTAAATCCGGCCGGTCCCGATGGATTTTTTTAAAAGATTTTTAAGGGTATATAAATCCTTATTGCAGCTTCCTTCGTAAGGAAAGTAAAATCATTAGTCACGAGTTGTAGATTTACGAAACGTAAAAGAACACATGTCTCAAATAAAATATCTGTGAGAAAACTATATTGGCCTTTCTGTGCCTAAAGTTGAATAGTAGAGCTAATAATTTGAATTTATTTGATTTAACGACGCTCTTTAACAACGTATACTTAAAATTGGTGAAAGGGTCAAATGATTTTGCTCAGAGGGCTATTATTTCAGGCTTGTTGAGTTTATTTTACTTGTCGTACTCTTCAACACGGAAACCATAGTTTTACTACCATCCCGAAGGGATTCATATTTGGGATTTTACTCTCTTAAAAATATATATATTCTTCTTCTTCTTCTTCACTTCCTGATTTAGGCATTGATTGACTGTTCCGTCATCACTAATAGATCTAAGACCATCTCTTCCGAGGACGTCCGATATATCTTCTTCCTCTCGGAAAATAATGTAAGATTTTCTTTGGTAATCTACTCTCTTCCATCCTTTCAACATGTTCTTTCCATTGTTTATTGTTTGGCGAGCATGACAGGCACTACACGATTGGTTAAATAACTAAATAAAGAAAAGAAAGGGTATACGAAAGGTATAATATGGAAAATAAAAAAATAAAAAGGTAAAGTATTGTTAATACTAATAAAATTCATTGTTAAAACCGTTGAGGTGGAGAGTCATAAAATAAAATGGTTAAAAATACCTTCTTAGGTAAAATTCGTCGTCCTCAACTTATAAAATATGTAATCTTTATGTCTATAGGCCTTTCAGAACATCCGTCCCATCTTCAGCAGTTCATTCTTCGCTACAGCATCCAAGTATGATGTTTGATGCTGCTGGTCACAAAGCCACATTAGGACCAGCAGCATAAAACATCATACTTGGATGCTGTAGCGAAGAATGAACTGCTGAAGATGGGACGGATGCTCTGAAAGGCCTACAGACATAAAGATTACATATTTTATAAGTTGAGGACGACGGATTTTACCTAAGAAGGTATATTTTAACTTATTTTATTTTATAAAGTATTGTTAAATAAAAATATTAGCACACAATTCCAAACTGGTAAACAATAAATAAATTAGTGCTATTTTTGGAGTTCGTACTCTGAATAAATACCATTGGTAATTTTTTTTTATTTCCTTAATAGTAATATTTTCCTATAGGCTACTTTTTACTTGCCCCACGCTATCTGGACCTAGCAGGAAGCACGACCTGTTGGGAGAGGATGTTAAATTCTACGAGTAGATCACATACTACTTTTTTGTCCATGTGAAGACATGGAGGAGAGAAATCAGCTCAAGTCAGGGCTACTTCCGAGACAACGTGAACATTTGACAAGACACATCATTCGCACATACATTCATATCAAACAGGACAATATGGAATGCATGATTGTGATGGCTATATGTTATTTGGGGGTTATCTGGGTTATAACGTTTCCAGATATTTGTTTTATAGAGGAAAAAATCTTGCCAAAAAAAAGTTCACCAAGGGAACTTGACCCTACCAGGAATCTAACCCGGGTTCGCTGCGTCTCAGGCAACCATGTTACTCTTAAACCATATAGGTGAATCCACGATTAGTAAATTAACATAATATGAGAGCTTGTAAGTTAAGTCAAATGCATTTTTAAAGTGCAAGTTAAATGCAAACTTTTCCTGCATATTTTTGAATATATGGATCAGTTTTTTCCCTTCCTAATTTATTTATACAGTGTATTCTAATGTTTATAATGATTTAAATACTGTGGCTGGGTTGAGATTAAGTGATTATCATGTGTATTTTACTTACAAAAATTTAAGTTAGGTTTTAATGTTAGATTGTTACTTTTTAATTTTATGTTGAAATTATGTATAATTTGTCTAAGTAAAGTCTATATGTTCTGCAGCAGCCCACAGCCTTTATAAATAATTACCCTACGGTTTAATTCTTATTTCCCCATCCTTTACTGGTATGTTATACTGACTGAGGCATATAGAATAAAAACATCTGCAGAGAAAAACAAACCTATGGTAAATGTATATTCCAATAACAAGCAACATTTTAATTTCGTTAAAATTAAGAATAGTTTAACTCATTTACTGTCTAGGCTCTAAGCTCTCATTTATCTAAGATACTAATTGCAATTTAAAAATAAATTCCGATTGAGGGTCTTTCCACTTTTCAGCGGTTGCCCTTTTACCAGCCGGCTGCTGGCCCTTCACATCCACATGTGTCAATCACAGAGGTAGATGATCAACAGCCAGTGTAGGGGTGACATGTGGTTAGCATGTCGAGTCCCCCAGCCGTTATAGCTGGTTCCTCAACCTGGAGCCGCTACTTATTGTAGCTACCCAATTGCCTCACGATGCTGAGTGGGCACCGGTCCCATACCGGTCGAAATACCATGAGAAAATTTCTTCCCCCATGGAGACTCGAACCAGCGCAAGTCCCGTAGCTCTGCGCCAAGGCTTCCTACCTTAACCGCTCGGCTACGGCGCGGGACATTTAAAAATAAATAACTTCTTAAAATAAAATATTCGAGTAGACCTATAAATGCATAAGCCTATAAAGTCATACCCATTGCTACATTATATGATGTTGATAAAACATGTATATTAAAAAGATCTAATGAAAAACATAATAGTGGAGAATTTTGTATTTTAAACTGTACTTAAAGGCAACAAAGTAATAAAAAATTAATAAAAAAATAATAAAAAATTAATAAGTAAACAAATAAAACTCTTACATCTATATTGAGTTATTTTCTTTATTTATTTTTTTTTGCCTGTAGCTACTGTTTAAAAATAAATTTATCCAGATATAATATATTTTTTCATCAAATCTTTTTATAATCCATGTTTTACTGCAATATTGTAACGTATGTTTGAGTATGAATTCATAGGATATTCACTTATAGGCCTACTCGAATGTTTTCTTAAAAAAATAAATTGAAATCAGTATCTTAGATATATGAAATAACGTAGAACAAAATTTGATTAATCATCAATAGAATGGAATTCATGACTCTCAAAGATTTTTTGTATGCTCCCTCTTGGTAAGATAAATTAGGTTGGTCTCAACGAGAGTTGGTACGAAACCCAAGACCACCGCTGTGGTCTCGAGGTAGCGTGCTGCCTTGTCACGCAGCGGGCCCGGGTTCGATCCCCGGTCGGGGCAGTTTTTCTGGGTGAGGTTTTTATCGGGGTTTTTCCTCACCTGTAAGACAAATGTCAGGAAAACTTTAAGGCCCAAAACGGTCCCCGAAATCATATGGCCATCATCCTTACCATCCTGGTTGAGTGGTAGACAAGGCCTTAAGGCCTTAACTCTGCCAGGTAAAATAAAGCTATTATTATTTAAACCGGCTATGTGATTTTATATCCCTGACAAGATGATTTTTATTAATGTACTGAAGCAAAGGAATATAAAAAAAATAAAACCATTGGTAATAATTTGTTTAAATTATAAACTTATTTAAAAAGAATAAAGTTTGTACAAATTAACGTATAGTTACACATTACCCTGATCTCTAGACTTTAAGCTACTTGTATTTATACTTAAAATAGTTCAACGTGGATTAGGACTGATTTTCAAATGATGACACTCTTCTCTTTTGCGAAATATATGATACGAATTCCTCAGCAAGTCGATTTTCGTACATTGTAAGGTAACAGATATGGCGAACGCTAAAGCGATTATTAAATTACGTCTTTTGGATAAACCCTTTCTCCTAATAGTTGGATTTCGCTGATTTTTTTAGAGTAACTTCCTAGTTTTATTTCAATGGTATATACCGAGTTACCTTGAGAAAATATAGAAAATTATGGCCCTAGAGCTATTCTTAAAGTTTCGCTTTAGATGTGCCCCCACTCCTAATAGTCTGATTTTGGGAGTTAACGAACTCGACCTTACTTTTTTTAATATTTTGTCGAGTTGTTATATTTTGTCGTATCCAGTTATATGGATACGAAACATGAACTCCTAAGTTTAAGAAATGATAAAAGATTACGAGTATCTGAGAATAAAGTAATTAGGCAAATTTTTGGATGAAAGAGAGACGAACACACAGTGGAATTGAAACTAAATAACAGTGACCTACATGATATTTATGGGAAACCAGATGTAATAAGAACAGTTAAATCTCATAGATTACGATGGGTAGTACATGTGCCACGAATGGGAAACGAAAGATGGAGAATGGAAACTCCTTGTAGGAAAACCTGAGAGAAAGTTCCCAATACGTAGGTTAAGAATGAGATGAGAGGTAAATTATGCAGGGGAAGATTGAAAAACATTAGTTCAGAATATGAATGTGTGGAGAGCTTATTTATGTGCGGCCATGAACCTATGGGGTTTTGATAGTGCCAGTGAGTTAGTTATTAGTCATTCAAAATATCTCTGCAGGCGGAAGAATTGCGAAGCTCTGTTTGTTGCTACTCGTGACGTCATATACAAGGCAGTGCACACTGTCAGCGTCCCACGTCCCATTCCCCTCTGCACTCAAGGATAGCAGTGTCACGTGTTCTATTCCTGCATAAACACGACTGAAGTGCCCTCCGTCAACAACTGCACTTACTCCTTAAACGGGTAATATATGCCCAGTTTGGGAGAATACACACACACACACACACACACATATATATATATAGATTGCTGCCGCTAGAGCGTTAACAAACACACGCACATTTTCTTATCCAATGCCATCAGACTGTCTTACGACATTTCTGGGGTTCTCTCCAGGCATTGCGGAATTGTAACCCCCTTCTGTGGTTGGGGCGCCTTGAAGGCGGAGTTATGTTACTCCGATGATATGGTGGATGATAAATAATAACGAAGTATCGAAGAGTCCTTAAATCTAAACTTAACCCAATTTCTAGACCATGGGCGACTACAGAAATAGCAGGAAGAATTCCCTTTAAGGAATAATTCCTGTGGTCTGAGCGAGAATTGAACCCAGGACTTCATGTACTATAGTCAGCTCTAGCTACAAGACCATGAGGCTATATATACTGTCGTGGTCATTTTCTATGTACTAAGTAGGATCTGAAAATTTGTAAGAATTTTTAAAAATATTTTCTGAGAACAACTCAGTAGCTACATTCTTTTGGGATTCGCTAAAAGAGGAGTTTTAGGAGTTTAAAATAATTATACATTTTTTTATTATTCCGGCTTTTACAATGAATATACATTTTTCCGGTACCCATGTTCACAGTTAACTACACGTTTGTTTCAACACATTTTTCCATTCTTGTCTGTTCATCCATATATCTTCTTCTATTTCCCATTCCCTCTTAGTTTCATTGATTCCCTGAATCCACGTAATATTTGGTCTACCCTTCTTTTTCCTTCCCTGTGGTTCCCAATCCATGATTATCTTAGGTAGGTAATTATACAATCAGGCAATAAAACCATAAAATATTGGTCTAACATATATTACTTAACATACCTCTATTTTACAATTTGGTGCTTAGTTTTTATTTAATTCTTATTTATAGACGCCGTAATTTTAAAAAAAAAATTATATCACGCTAGGATCTTTGTATACAGTAGAGTAATCTACATTATTTCCATCAGGCTTGTCATGTTCTCACAGATGTTTAATGATTTAATGTTAACTGTATATTGAAACTTATTATGATGAAATACACGCTGATAATTAAATTTCAACTCAACATTTGCTTACAGATCGAAGGAAAACCGATTAGGTTGATTGGCCCATATTTGATTTCGTGTCCTCCGGAATTCAAGTTTTGAACGCTTCCTCCTAAAATAATTCGCTCAATTTAGTTTCTTGTTATAACTTATCTATCAGATACTTAAATTGGTTTAAAATTATACAGCAACTTGCAAATAGGTGATAAGTTATGGTTAGGCCTATGCATTATTCGTTTTTGCTGCAGTCCGACTATTTTGAATAAGTCGGCACCAGCAATTACGTTTCTTAAATTTAATAAAGGAATATATATGACATAAGAAAAATAAATGCCTGGACGGGATTTGAACCCGGATCTCTGGATTGGTACTCCAGCGTGATATCCATTACACCACCGGGCAAATCTAATACAAACACTTATTTTTCTTATAATAAGAAAAATAAATGCCTGGACGGGATTTGAACCCAGAGATCCGGAATTATGATAAGAAAAATAAGTGTTTGTATTGGATTTGCCCGATGGTGTAATGGACATCACGCTGCAGTACCAATCCAGAGATCCGGGTTCAAATCCCGTCCAGGCATTTATTTTTCTTATCATGTCATATTAAGCTTGCATTGCTCAATGTCAAAATTGTAATTATAATATATATATATATATATATATATATATATATATATATATGATACGATAAGAAAAATAAATGCCTGGACGGGATTCGAACCCGGATCTCTGAGTCTGTTCCTCAGCGTGATATCCATTACACCACCAGGCGAATCCAATTCAAACACTTATTTTTCTTATATATATTCCGCAAACCAGCAAACTTGGGTCATAAATTCGACCTCCTGAGGAATCCGCTTAGTTTAATCAGTTCCTTTGCTATGGACTCTTTCACTGTGGTATTTAGATTTCACTACTCGCATATATATATATATATATATATATATATATATATATATTTTTTTTTTATTTTTTTTCACTGGATATCAACACTTAAGCGTAGCTACATTTAAATCCTGACTTCACCATTAGGCTTACTTCAATTTCTCGAGTCTAATATCTTATGATTCATATGTTAAGAATATAAATCTAATACAAACACTTATTTTTCTTATAATAAGAAAAATAAATGCCTGGACGGGATTTGAACCCAGAGATCCGGAATTATGATAAGAAAATAAATGTTTGTATTCGATTTGCCCGATGGTGTAATGGACATCACGCTGCAGTACCAATCCAGATCTCCGGGTTCAAATCCCGTCCAGGCATTTATTTTTCTTATCATGTCATATTAAGCTTGCATTGCTCAATGTCAAAAATTGTAATTATAATATATATATATATATATATATATATATATATATATATGGTACGATAAGAAAAATAAATGCCTGGACGGGATTCGAACCCGGATCTCTGAGTCTCGTACCTCAGCGTGATATCCATTACACCACCAGGCGAATCCAATTCAAACACTTATTTTTCTTATATATATATATTCCGCAAACCAGCAAAATTGGGTCATAAATTCGACCTCCTGAGGAATCCGCTTAGTTTAATCAGTTCCTTTGCTATGGACTCTTTCACTGTGGTATTTAGATTTCACTACTCGCATACATATATATATATATATATATATATATATATATATATATATATTTTTTTCACTGGATATCAACACTTAAGCGTAGCTACATTTAAATCCTGACTTCACCATTAGGCTTACTTCAATTTTTCGTGTCTAATATCTTATGATTCATATGTTAAGAATATATTTCTGAAAAAAAAAATACCCAGAGGAAATATTTTACACAATTTCTTATGTGACGATGTCTAATTTATCTATAGTATGAAGATTATTTTCATATATATTGTCTTTAAAGAGTTCCCCTTAAATAAAATCCAAGGATTCATGTAGGTCCTTGGTTATACCAACAAGAATGGAAAAATCATCTGAGAAGAATGGAAAGAAATAGACTTCCAAAATTGGCGTTACAATATACTCCAACTGGAATAGGCACTAGGGAAGACCAAAACTTCGGTGGAAAGATAAAGACTATCTTCGTTAGGTTTACCGTCACAAGTGACATGGCCTAAAACGGATTTGTTCATGATGATGATGATTTAGTGATCTATAAAACTGATTATTATGGTTAAAGTGGCTATAAATAACAAAATATAGACATTAGGTATATCAGCATTTTTATAAAAGTTTATAGCATATACACATTGAATATAAACACGCATTATTTTTGTAATATATTATGTATCAAATAATAATTATTTAATAATTGCGTGCTTATAATTGTTGGAAACTATGTATACGGTTTATAAAATTTAAAAAATAATACTTCATTAGTGTTATCACAATTCTATTTTGAAGATGTCTCTTAGCTTGCAAAAAACTTCAGAGCAACGCTTATAAAAACAAAAAAATACTTAAAAATTGGCCCTTTAATGTAATGCATGTAATGACGAAATTGCCATGTAGTAAAATATGCCACTCTTCTTGTGCGAAACTCGATTTATCAGCGTGCTTCACTTATCTGACGCTAATCTGATAATCTAAATCAATTATCGAGATTACCAAGACTCCTGAAGGAAAAAATAAATAATGTATCGAGCGATGAATTAAATTTTATATTACGTTGTGAAAAGATGCTGTGTTATAGGATCAATCACAGCATAATAAGCCCCCTTATTGCAAATAGGATTGAAACCTAAATGCACTAAAAACAAATAGACCTACTACATTACATGATTAAAAGTATAGGGACATCCCTAAGTACTGCTGCTACAATAATAAGACGAACTTCAGATTAATTTTCGTAATGGGAGCATATTTTGCATTGCTAAATATGACAAACAATGACAAAATAATTGTTATATATGCAGAGCTCAATGACTTCTAACATGACGTAATCACTGGACCTCACATATGCAGCAAGTCTATCAGAGATATTTCAGTCCTTCTTAAGCTGTCAAAATCAAACATTTAAAATGTTTTTATAAAGGGGAGATGTGGTGTCACTACAACTAGCTGGTAGATCGCATTTTGTCCATAAAGAATCATCGATCTTTGGGCGATGACTAAAAATTATCGGTTGTCTGTTGTTTCAGTCACTACCGTGAAATTATCAATGTGTCTGTTCATCATGAGTTGAGGAAATACGATGATCATGGTCGGCAGCTGAACATAAATTTATCGTGTTAATATTAAGCGTCACCTGTGATGTTGTAACGAGTGCCGTCACTGAACAGTGGATCATTGGAAATGTACAATTTTTAGCTACAAGTCACTCTACTGTGTACGTTGTGGCAGTGATAGAAGGATTCGGATATGGTAAATACCAGATAAATAATATCTGCCAGCTTGTATTGTATCAACATTTAGGAACTTTGAAGGAGTTGACATTGAAGTGTGAGAATATCTCTCATGGTATAGACTTGCCCACTATTGAAACTAATGACAATCTAAATGTTAAAGGTTATGAAGACATTCTGAGTAGTTTGTACTGTCTATGTTGGAAGACCAGATGGGCGTTGGCCATTGGCCATTTTGTACTAACATGATAATGTATTGACTTAGGCTTTCAAGGCCGGAGTTAGTATGATGATGATCTTGTGAAAGGTTTCCGGGATGTTGGCCGTAGTCTTGAGGCTTGTAGTTTCCCGATGTTTCCTCAAGATGCCGGACGCAGTCTCTGGCGAAACGTCGTGGAACAACAAGCCTCAAGACTATGGGCAACGCCTAGAAATCTTTTACTAGATTAACATGATAATGTTTAATGCCATAAAGGTCTATAGGGAGATGATTTGGAGACAATGTTCACGTAATGGATTGGCCGGGAACATCAATATTAATCGAGCACCTGTGGAATGATTTAGAACATGCAGTAGATTTAGCTCCAGACCCTAAAGAACCACATCATTACCTTCTTAATTTACAGCAAAAATAATGGGCTGACATTTCTTCAAAAACATTCTGGAAAGTCTGCTGAACTATGGGTGTCATCAATAAGGCAAAGAGTGGACCCATTCGTTATTCAAGTTCACTATCTGAGTGTGTGGAGGGGAAAAGCTTACTATGGGTTGTTGGTAATTATCCCTATACTTCTGATCATATACTGTATTTTCTAAATCTACAGAGATTTTTACGAGTTCAATATTTCCAATAATTGTTATAAGATTAATAATTGTAGCGTTACATGCGGTAACATGGCAAGTCAGCATTCGCTAATTGTAAACGCATGGAAATAAAATCAATGCAACTGAATTAGCATTATTATTGCGCACATAAAAATACTCGTATATATTGCAGCAGGATTTCCACACATAGCAACAGTTTACAATTTACGTACAGTGACTCATTAAACAATGTTTCTAATATGATTATTTATGTATTTTACTTTTGTTTATCATTTCTTACTTTTTAAAATTTATATATGGGCAGTGTATATAAATAATTCACTCATAACCTACATCATAAGGAAAAAATCCGCATGTCCATAACCTGAATTGAAGCTAGAACAAGCGTCTGGTACTCGTTTCCATTAGACACTGAGTCGACCCCAGTGCCATGGTGTTGCCAGAAGGTTTTTTTGTCAGTTTAAAAATCCTGACCTCACTAGGACTCGAACCCTCGAGCTTCCAGCTTGTAGCATAGTGCCTTAACCAAGGTAATAACGTAAGTAATATGTTTTGAAAATGTAAGTACTAAAGTCTGAATGCGCTCACCCGACCTCTGACGTAAATGCAACAACATTATCCCTATAGCGGGTTCCTAAGCTCAGCGGAACGTTTACTTCCTGTCATAGCAGCACTGTCCCTGCGTCGCACTGATTAGTTACTAACCATGTATTGTCAGAAACAAATAGCAAATGAAGCACTTATCCACCTTCAGTAAAAACAGTCCCACCACGTGAAGGTAGATGGAAGGGTTTGGTAGAGAGAGGCTATATTTTGCGCTGACTATTTGGAGCCTTTTGTAGAGTCTGAGAGCTCATCCTCAGATCCGCCCCAGTCATTCTCTACCTTTTAGGGGCAAGAGGGTACCCGGCTTAACTTATAGAAGGAATAAAAAGTCTTTATAATGGCTCGAAAATTATCCTTAATTTAGATAATTATTCCAGAGAAGACATTTTAATAAATCAAGGAGTTCGACAAGGGTGTACATTATCACCTACATTGTTTAATATATATTTTGACGAGGTTATACGAAAATGGAAAAGTCAAGTCCAATAGGAATACAAATTAATAAGGAAATATATATATAAATATTTTAATGTATGCAGATGATCTGGTAATTATACAGAGGCCAGAGGATGATTTACAAAGAGCCATTTTCATGTTGAATCAATTAGGACTCTATTATAATCTCAAAGTCTCAACTTCAAAAACTAAAATTATGGCTTTTCAGGGCAAAGTGCCAGTCAGAGCAAAAATAGTAATAAATAATGAAATAATAGAACAGATAGCACACTTTAACTATCTTGGTTCAGATATAACATATAGCTACGATTGGGATATACATAATAAAGTAAACCGATATCAAATGATAACACAATAAGAAGAACCCTCCGAAAGACTCGAAGAGAAACTCAGCTCAGGTTTTATAAAATTATCGCTGTTCCTGTTTTTCCCTTTTATATGGATCAGAATCTTGGGTACTTACAAAAAAAGATATACTCACACATTCAGAAGAGTTCAATGGCCACTTTGAAAAAAATGAAATTTTTAAGATCCATAAAAGGGTGTACACGCATGGATAGATTACACAATGAATCAATAAGAAATGAACTAGAGATATTTTCAATAGTCGATAAACTAGAAGGGCACAAATACCAATGGAAAGAACATTTAGACAGAATGGATAATACAAGATTACCCAAAAAGATCAACACCTACAAACCACATGGAAAAAGATCTTTGGGACGGCCAAGGAAACGATGGACTTGAGACCAGAACATTGACGTAATCTTGGAAAGGAAGAAGAAGAAGATTCCCAGAAAAAAATTGAAATTCAAGAAATCCATGGGCTTCACTAAGAATTTTTAAACCATAATTGACACTGAAACCAACTCACACAGGCACGCGCGCGCGCACACACACACACACACACACACACACACACACACACACACACACACACACACACACACACACACATATATATATATATATATATATATATATATAAAACAATGGCTAGACTTGCCTTGTGTTATGAAAGAGAAGGATAGATTTTATGAACTCGGCAAAACTAGCTGTATAGGCCTTCTTGCGTCGACAGCAAGCACACCAAATGGGATCAAAAGAAAAACGTAGACGTAACTATTACAAGAACTCAACATGTCACGATCCCTCGACCCTCGACTAAAATTATATTAGTAGAATTGAAAAGAACATGTCATGATAATGATGATGGGTGGCTTATATGCATTTGAAAAATATAAGTAACGTATATAAAATATCGGGATATTCCATTGGAAATAAATCGTTCACTTCTGTATCAGAAGTCTTGAAAATACAAGATTGTCAGGTGTTACCCGGGTATTTATTTATCCTAATTTTCTTAATATCAATCAGCTTACTGAAAAACTATGGTACCGACATTATTCTCAGACAATTTGGAAATAATATATTTTACCCTTTCTCACTCCCCCCCCCATGCAGATGGGGACTGAACGTAAGATTAAACGGCATCGGGACTGTATCTATTCTTCTCGGTGAAATCAAAAACTTTTAATTAGACAACAATATCGTTGTTTAATAATTAGGCCTATTTATACATGCCACCCCCCCTCTCGCCATACTAAGGATGCTGGGAATCAAATTTGATTTTAAATGTCGTCCGATCACGAAAATTGTGGATTCGACACTAATCACGACAATTTTTAGACATAGGCCTATGATAATTGTAGATATATTATTTTTCACCCCTTGTCATCCCTAGGAGTGCTAAGGTTCAAAATTGGCCTTACATGACATCTGGACTGACACCAAAGGGCTTATCGATTCCGAAAACTTAGGATTGGACACTAATCTCTGTAATTTTTAATACATTGTTTTCACCTCTCTCGTCCCCTAGATGTGTTACAGGTTAAATTTGGACTTACGTGATGCCTCCTTATTCACAAATAAGGTTAATAATTACGACAAATTATGGATTCGAAAATAATCTCGCTCAGTGTCATTTTCGCTCATTCTTAGTACCCTTTGGGATGCTAGAGCTCAAACTTTGACTTAAATGTCAATGAGACTATGAAAATATGGATTTTACACTAATATTGACCACTTTTAAAAATATTATTTTAACTCCTTCTCACCGCCTCCTCCTTAGGGGTGTTAGACATCAAACATTGGCTTAAATGCCATCGAAGCTATCACCAATCAGATAAGCGACCCAGAAAAAAAACATGATTTCGACACTAACCTCAGTCATTTTGGATATTTTTATTCCCATCCTCACTCATCGCCTTGAGGGAGTAAGGATCAAACTGGAGCATAAATGGCATCAGGACTCTCATCAATCAGCTTAGCGACCCCAAAAACACTAATTTCGGTCATTTTTTAAATCTTATTTTTCATACCTATAGTGGTAGGGTCAAACTTTGGGTTAAATAGATTTTGATTGTCAGAAATCAGATTAGCGACCTCGAAAATAATGAAATTGACACTAATATCGATTTAGATAAAATGCATTCAGTAAAGGCTAAAAAAGGAAAAAACATTTAGGCCTGAATTAGCTATTTGCTGTGGATTTCATTTCAGATATCTTGACATATATTGAATATTAATTGAGAAATGATATTATGAGAAAGAAGATTTTTCTATTATTTTTATTTATTATTATTACATACTTTTTATCATTACGTAATTATGGAACCACCTGGGTGCGTCGTTACAAGGTTGTAGCTTTCCTTATGGAAGCAATAATTATATTTTGAAATTATACGTCATTCGCTTTTTAATGTGGATAATTTGTAGGATCGAATTTTGACATTCAGCTATACGATACAAGTTGTTTATTTTTCCGTCCCTATTCTTTACACGGTAAATTGCAATATAAACACTCAAAAACATGTATAAAAGTACCTCAGAAACTTCAGTAAAATCATAAATCTCTTCAAAAACTAAAGCTGCAATATCGTGGTATTATAGGAAATGTTAATCTAATAAATTAATTTGCTTAAACACATTTCGAATGTAATAGTTTCATGGAAGAATTTACTTTATGATAATTCCAAGTAACAACATAGAATTTAAAAAAGTTATTCCCCTCTTTTATGATGAAATTTATTAGTATTTTGTAGAATTTCAGTCACAGATGCCGTCCTCTATATTTTATCTCTCTGAAGTAATAGCCCGAACTGGAAATTTATAAATTCTGGTCATGACATAATGAAATCAATTACTTTTGGTAATAATATGGCATGTTCTAGTGGTTTATTATATAACTATAAACTTATATGTGAATAAGCCGAATACATTTCAAATATAAAAAAGTATCAGACAATTTGTCACAAGTTAAAAAGAAATGGGTCATATAGCCAGCTTTTTGTGTAAATGAGAAGATGACTTACAGTGTTACTAGTTTTTTTATGGCTTCTTTGTACTCTTTGGGTATTACCTCTTATATGTTGCTTATACAAAGTGATTCGATGGAATTGAGGGTTATGAATCCAGTTGTTGGAGATGAACCCTCTTGACGACCTGAAATACTGTAAAACATTGCAGTACATTATATAAGCAAAGTATTTGTTTACATCATCAAATTGTTCCGCAACAGTTTAGACTATTGTCATTTAAATATGTATAAAACAAATAACTATTAACGGACAATCGCATAGTCACCATATTGACCACCGTCTTCTTATGAACTAAAAAAATCTGAAATCATGTAGAGTTGCTCCCATTGATTTCTGGTCCTCTAATTCGTAACAGTTTTACACTACTTTTGTGTAATGTGGGATTATTTTTTTTCAATGCCACCATGTTGTCTTGATGACATAAAATCTGGTACTTATCTCCTGTATAGCACTTCTTAAGTTGGGGCGCCTGGAAGGCAGAGGTATGTTACCCGTTGATATGATAGGTGTGAATGATAATGAAACCCCAGGAGAGTTCTTAAACCTAAACTTAACCTAAATTCAGACTCTGGGCGTCCAATAAATATTTCCCTTTAAGAAAAAATTCCTATGGTCGGACCAGGAATCGAACCTGGGACCCCATGTACTGTAGTCACAAACTCTGACCTCTGTGGGATTGAAGTAAAAAAATAGCAATTAATATAAAAATAATGTTTTGCCTAGCTTATTTGAGTTTACTGTAATTGTCGGACTTGTGTTCTCGTCATGCATTCTTTACCATAAACAGACTACTGTTATGGCGCTATTTGCATGATAATTACCGTAATCGACATTGAGATAAGAAATATTCTTCTTCTTCTTCCTTCCAAGTATTGGGCCAAGGCCTGTTACGATCCTATAGAAAATTTTCCCTCCAGCGTTTTGATCCTTCCGGGAAATTCTCGTATAAGACTTGAAAGCATAATAATAGTCCCTTCGATTGGTTGCTGGTCAAAGGAAGGCAAGACCAATGATGGGGCTGCCATCTTATAGCCTCTAGTCAGGCTTTTCTGGAGAAGAAAAGAAAATAAAGGAAAGAAGAAATGGAAGAAAGGAAAGACTTCCTAGCCCTCGGATGCCCTAATAGCATCGGAGTCGAAAAAAAACAAGAGTTAACCAAGAGAGGTTAGATAGTAAAGTTAAAAGAGTGCAAAACACAAGTAAGTGGAAGAAATGTTTTGCTCAGCTTGGGCACCTTGTGGTCGCCATCCACATATCCCCTAGATGAGGACCCCTGAGGGATAAGTTTCAATATTAATGGATATTTAATTCTGCATGTATTGAAGAAACCTTAATATATTCTATGTTCGCTCCTAAATGTTCAGGCTACTATATTATAGCCTAATAAAATTCTGTATAGGTACCTATTATACATTACATTCGAGTACACTAACATAGTGCCTATTAAATACATACTATAACTTTAATAAATTCATTTCATATAGCCCCTGTTGTACAAATAATTCAAAGAATAAATTAGTCCTATTGTTTATGCAAAATTCATTTGACTCTTCTTTAATTTGGTGAGAAAATATTAGTTAATTCAGCGAATAAAAATAATTTGTATGCTTATAAAAATGATATCATGTATTAATATTCATTTAATTAAATGAGAATAAAACTTAAAGTTTTATGTGATTTTCATATTTATTAAAATATAAATTAGTTACAGCTGTTTCGATACTTCGTACCTTCTTCAGACATGATAATAAATGAATGCATTTTATTATTATAGTACATAACTGTAACTATGCAACAATTTTTTTTACAATCTCTATTATACATTTAAAAGAGGCGATTCATTCAAACCTAGTTGGGAATTTAACAGCTTATTACCATTTAATATCAATGTAGGATTTATAGACTGTACGGAAGTTTTCGATTTAGTAGATCACGCCTGTGTTATTCAAACAATAAAAGACTGTCATATACCAAATGTAGAGACGGCTGATTGAAAATATATATAGGAATGGCAGAAATAAGTGAGAACGGAAATAGGAGGAGAGACATTAAAACTAAAGAGGGGAGTCAGACTAGAAAACCCATACGGCTTACGAAGGAATGTGGGATGGAAATAAATATAAAAAAAACTAGCCAACCTAAGATTCGCGTACGATATAGTTTTGTTCGCCATGTCAGATTCAGAACTTAAAAATATGATGGGATAATTTAACGAAAAGAGCAAAGAAGTTTGTCTTCAAATGAACCCAGAAAAAAAATATGAGTACAAAAAATAAATATAAATCACAATAGACAGCACATGGTTACAAACTTCCGAAGAATTAACATAGCTAGAATAAACAGTCAGAAAAAGAGGAATAAAACTAGCATGATACAAATTTTGTAATCGAAAATTCACTCTCCTGGACAAATACATCAACCTCAATACCAGAATCGAAACTTTACAAACATGGGTTATGTCAGTACTACTTTACGGAAGTCAATTTGGACAGCCACAAAAAGACAAGCGATGCAGATATGTCAGATAAAAATGGAAAGAAAAATATTAGAAGTCAAACTGAAAAACAAGAAAACAAGATACCGAATGTGGAAGTATGGGAGAGGAGCTGAGTAAGAGGCACCCAGAAGCCCCAAGCTATAAAAATGACACGTATGTCAGGAAAAAAATGGAATGAAAAATTTTACAAGTTAAACTGAAAAACAAGAAAACAAGATACCGAATGTGGAAGTATGGGAGAGGAGCTGATTAAGACGCCCCAACTACAAAAATGACACGTATGCCAGAAAAAAAATGGAAAGAAAAATATTAGAAGTCAAACTGAAAACAGAAACAAGATACCGGATGTGGAAGTATGGGAGACGAACTGAGTAAGACGCACCCAGAAGCCCCAAGCTACAAAAATGGAGCTGGGAGGACACGTAACCAGAATGCATCTGGATATTTAGACCTATGCAGTGATAATATGGGATCCAAGGACGGAAAAAAGGGGCAACGGACGCCCACACCAGATATTGTCTCAAGAACTTACAGAAGTGCTTGGTGTACAATAGTTGACCAAAGGCTGAGACAGACTGGAATGGAAAAAAGTACAATGTTAGATGTAGTTATTCAATAAGACAAAAATAGCATTGCATAACGATTACGCACAACTTAAAAGAAGAAAACATACCTCACAGGGATCAGCTTACTCTATGAGATAAATAATGAGTTAGCCTACTTGCGAGTAGTTTTTTAGCTCTTTATTCAGACTGGGAGGACAGACTGCCCTGAGCACCGCGACATGAAATATCTATTGCGCTTTCCCAGTATTATGGAGATGAGTGAAATGAAAGTTTACTCTAGGGTGTAATGTAAGTCGTAGGCCGTCTTCCACGTCCGAAACACCAAGTTCTACTCCCAATACCCATATCGCCATTTGTGGATTGGTCCCATGGCCGCGAAGGGGAACTACAACCCTTCCGTTGGGTCCTTCTACACTTTTTTATTGTCCAGGCTCGGAGTCGTGAGGCAGCACTCTCTGCACTCCAATAGATCCCTGCAACAACATATTTTCAACACATATAGGTTGCCAACCAAAATAATTTTTCCTAACATAAGATGAAGGGTGATTTATGAAATGAATAAATGGAAAATGAAATGACACGAAGAGGAGGGAAGGGGGAATGAAGAGGAAATTGGAGAACCCCGAGAAAACGCAAAAAAAAAAATGTCCCGGCTTGGTTCCACCACCAATACCCCTCTGAAACCGCCAGGATTCCAACCTGGTATCTTAGTCAGAGCCGCCACCAAGAATACTATGGGTTGCCAACCAAAATACTTTTTCCTAACATAAGATGAAGGGTGATTTATGAAATGAATGAATGGAAAATGAAATGACACGAAGAGGAGGGAGGGGGAATGAAGAGGAAACTGGAGAACCCCGAGAAAACGCAAAAAAAAATGCCCCGGCTTGATTCCACCACCAATACTATGAGGTTGTCTATTGTCTCTCTCTCTCTCTCTCTCTCTCTCTCTCTCTCTCTCTCTATATATATATATATATATATATATAATATCTTTCTCTTTCCTTCTCTCTCAACCGTACACTCATTACCTATGCATCTCTTATAATAGTGACATTTCGTCTGGTGGATAGTGATTAAGTAACATATCGCAATTATTATATGTCAATTGTGCCCACGGAAAAACGAGGTTGGTAAGGGTAAGTTGAGAATGTCCGATACGCAGTCGGGTAAGAATATTAGTCCTACTTCTTTTTTCAAGTTACTAACTTCATGAGATGAGGATGGGTTAATCCATTACGTTTGTGTAGTTTCCTTGGTAGTACAGTAGTTATTCTACTGTTGTTTCCACTTTTGAAGTGGTATTTTGAAGAGTTATTAGTGAATGTGAGTATAGGAATATATCTCTTCCTGTAATAGAACAGCTGCTCTCATGAAACTATTTTTGAAAACAAAATACAGATATTCGCCAATCTTATCTACAAAACACCCGAAAATGACCATGGCATATATATATGTGTGTGTGTGTGTGTGTGTGTGTGTGTGTGATCCGTTAACGTTCTAGCGAACGCAATTGTTGTTTCATCGAAATCAAATTTGGCACGTAGCAATTAGTTGAATAAAGTTAGATTATGTTCATTAACCAGCAATATCAGAATATTAGACGTAGAAGTTCACCTGGAACGAAAATTAAAAAAATCACTCTAGCGATCGCAATTTTCTATATTTCACAACGAATCTTATGTATGTGCTATTAAAGTAAACTGAGGAAGACACTCTCCAAAAATCAGCAAAATTCGAGATTAGAAGTGGGTGTTTACCTTAAGACCGAAATTGAAAATCGACTGTAACAACGCCTTAGATAGACACGTGGATCCAATCCATTCAAGGTGTACTGTATACAGAAAAAGTCCGTCACGCAGGAACTGCGTAAGCTAAGCTAATTCCTCAGCATATTGATACTTGAATATCCTGCTGCAGTTCTGTGATCTTCGAGACGTTATAGCTTATTTAGGGAGTCAGTACATATTGTGTACAAGGTGTGATCCTAAGTGGTGATGAGTCAACGATTTTTGCAATATTTAAATATGCGAGGAAATTAATTTTATATTTAGTCTTAATAAACAGATGATTCGTCTTCTTCTAAGAAGCACGTTACTTCTTGCATTGTTTTATGCGAACTTTCAATTATTCTCCGGTGCATAGGATGGTCCAGTAGCAAATATAGTTTCTGTTGTGATTTTTATTATATTATTTAATATTTTCTGTAACATTCCCACTGTTCGATAATTTAATATTGTAATTTATTTTTAGACCGGCTTTCTAATTTCGTGGGCTGCAGCGAGATCAAGTCTCACTTTATATGATAAAGGGATTCGTGTGTCGTCATGCATCGGGGATGTCCGTTGGGAACTTTCCAGACACAGTTAGTGCAGAAAATATTGATACACTTTAAAATAACACAGATAGAAGTAAATAATTCCATTATTTCTTCACTACATACAAAAATAAAAATATACACCTTTAAACTGATCTCTATGAAGTTAAATACACGCAGTTTCCTCTGTTTTAACATGACAATTAACGAGTAAAAAAATTAATTTGTACATGAACAACAAAAATTAACCAACAAAAAGTATTGATACATTACTAAGTTTTGGTCAACAGAATGTTCACATGAAGTCGAGTGGGGTGGGTCTGGTAGTGTTGTTATTCACTCTAGCCTCGAGTACTTTGCCGTGTAGTTGTGTATGTTCTGGCTGCAGATTAAGCTGGAATTGGGCGCAAGGGTAAAAAGACTACAGTAGAAGGAAGGCAATTAACTATTCGTTTGCATATCAGTGTAAATCGTTAAATGGAATTAGTGAAATAATTGAAAGTCCAAGACCAAACATTCAGCATATAATAGATAGAGTTGGCGAACGAAAATCTTTCGAAAATAGCCCCAGATCAGGACGTCCTAGAAAACTGTATGTTAATGTTGAAAAATCATTAATGTGAAAAGTAAAGCAAAAACCTAAAAGTAGTGCATCTAAATTAGCAGCTAGTATCAAGAATGACTATAATATTAGTATTTCTGCTAGCGATGTTCGTAATAGTCTATGGGCTAACGAACTGCATGGGAAAACAGCCCATAGAAAATGCTTAATAAGTGAAGAAAACTGAAAGAAAAATTTGAACTTCGCTAAAACTTACATAAACAGCCCCAAAGAATTTTGTAAAAAAGTAATTTATACTGATGAGCCAAAAACAACATTTTCCGTTCTGATGGAAGAAGAAAAGTCTGGAGGAATTATAATACAGAGCTACAGAAGCAAAATCTCCAACCCACTGTGAAACATAATGGTGATTCTTTATTAGTATGGGGCTACATGAGTACCTCTGGAGTCGGGACCTTGCATTTTATCGATGATGTGATGGAGTACAAACAGTATATGAACATACTGAAGACCAATCTTCATACCTCTGCAGAGGAAATGGGGATTAAACGATTTTGTATTTATGCAAGTTAATGATCCTAAACACATCGGTTTCAATACGCGTTTATGGATTTTGTATAACACACCAAAGGACATGAAAACGTCTTCCTAATCTCCGGATATAAACTCAATTGAGAATTTATGGGAATATCTGAAAAGGAGAATTCGTTCAAGGCAGGTTTCCAACAAGCAAGACCTGAGAAACGCTTTGGAAGAAGAATGGAGGATTTAGTCAAAATTTAGTCGGGTCGATGCTACGTCGTCCTCAAACCATCTTGGAATCAAAGGAGCTCCCAACCAAGCATTTAACTCAAAACGTAAATATTCAAAACAGTCATAATATGAGACTGTATCAATACTTTTTGTTTGTTAATTTTTGTTGTTCGTGTATAAATTATTTTTTTACTTGTTAATTGTTATGTTGAAATAGAGGAAACTGCGTGTATTGAACTGTATAGAGTGCAATGTAAATGTGTATAATTTTGTTTTTTATATAGTGAAGAAATTAATTTAATTATTTATTTCTCTCTGTGATATTTTAAGTGTATCAATACTTTCTGCACTAACTGTAGGTCAGTTTCGAGAAGAATGTAGCCTATTCGCGAAGAATCGCGAGCACCTATCATTCTCCAACCTTCGATGCCGGCTATAATAAACCAGCAGAGCAGTCAGGAGTTGTTAATGGTCTGTAAGTTAACACGTGACATGAATTGGAAGGCATTGTTTGAAAGTAGGCGTGTTGAACAAATACTCTGTGCACCTGCAATCTGGAAGTAATTAACTTTAGTAATTCTATGTGCTTATACAGTGGATTAATGTGAATAAAATAAAGTAGATTGGCTATGTTTGTTGTAAAACCGCCGTGTAGTTAATAATCTAAATATTTTACCTATTCCATTGTCACAACTACTAGGGGCAATATTTTTCAGTAATATTTATTTGTTGCATCAGCAGTCATCATTTTTCATACTACTTTTTCATCAAAGTTTATATTTTATATAAGCTTATTGTAGCATTAGTAGTTAATGTTTTGTTGTATGCATAATAATAACAACATTTATACACACCAAATTTTAATATGTTCTTTGTCTCTATCCATCTATACTGGCGTAGCCCAATGTTGAGTCATAGCCTCTCCTTTGTTAAGAGTTATTAGACTATATTAATTTAGTTACCTTATTTGCCCATAGATGTCATGTATGTCATGCGGTCAACATATCGATTCAATGAGACATCTAGCAGGCAACTAAGGTATTACTAGGATGTTGAGATCGGAAAATCTTAAGACTCGGGATCCACGGTTTAAAGTCCCTCCCGGAGGTCTTGCTTGTTAGATTTTTCCATCCTAAAAAAATCCATCTACCTCGCCCGGGTAAACCCGCGACCCTCGGACCAGAGGCAAGGAGCATAACCATTACCGGTAGCCTACCGCGGTCGATTTGTACTCCGCGTAAACCGACGTTAACTTAATTAACGGTTTCACTAGTGGCCTCTATATTGAATTTTTACTATTCAGCAAAGATATAATATTTTGCTATATACCAGTTATTGATTCAGCAGCATTTAATATTCTACTGCTCCATCATACATCTCTGCATACATTTTTATTATTGATGATTTCAGATGGTGCCAATTAATATTCTGCACTCGTAACTAGGAAGTCATATGAGTTTAACTACAGGTGTTTTTATAAATGAAATGCATATTATAAATTTCTTTCTCTCTCTTTGCCTTAGTTCATCATCTCCCTTTGTAGGCGCTTAAGGGCCCAACCCATCCTGCCTTACAGGAATGACTCGCTGGACAGGATTTGAAACTTCGGATAACACACTTACCTTTTTGACCACACAAGGACGTAGAGGGCCTCCCCGGATGAGTAATAAACTCAAATCCATGGCCATCTCCGAGATAACACGAATCAGATACGCCATTCACTCATGCAGTTATAATAAATAAGGCGAATGTGATATGGATGATTGTGATGGCTAGACGATGTTCGGGAATTATTTGGGCCTTAAAATTGCCTGATGTTAATTCTGTCTTACAGGAAAGGGAAACCACTCAAAGAACCTCATTCAGGTAACTTGTCCCAACTGGGGATTGAACCCGTAACCGCTGCGTGCGATGCAATGATGCTACTCCGACACCACAGCAGTGGACATATATAATTATTTCAATAAATGTATTTTATTTATTTCTTATTTATATATTTTTTAACATCGAAGATCATGTCTTTTCCACAATTTTTAGTTGTAGTCAGTAACTCGTGTATTTCTAGTTAATCTATTGACTTTTGGATGGTGTTTCTATTGAGGTCGAAACACGTCAACAAGTGACCTAAAAGTCGTGAATGGACTATGATGATATGGCTATATCTTGTTTTCATTCGTTGTCTAATTCAAATTTTAAAGTATTTATGTATATGAAATAGTGATTATGATGAAATTGGTTCCGTAAATTAAATTCCAAACCATAATGTACCTTATCTTGACGAATGAGGAAAACATGAAAAAACTTCCGGTTGATCGCCCACGGAATTTAAATCTGGGACTTGCCAAATGCAAGTCTGAGCCAACTCGCACGGTCAAGAAGTTTTAAGTTGATTTTTTTTTAAATTTAAAGATGTATATTTTTTAAAGTACTTGCAATATAGCATTGCAATATTTCTAATCTCATGATAATAGAGAAAGGAGTGAAACATTACAACTTCAGTGTCAACTGTCAAATTTGTTACTGTACATATCTATGAATAAAATTTGCAATTTTCCTGTTTGTGAATTCAGGTCTGAGGAAACCTCATAAAACGCTTAGACTTCTATGCGCAAATTTTTTGTCGCATCTCATTATCAAGTTGATTACCACTATTTCTTGAATACGAAATGTCTGATTACAAACAGAAAATGATGTCACTTCTTAATTTGACACTAAACGTATATTATAGCTATCCATTTTCAAGGGAATTACTAGAAGAGTTCCATACATTTTACGAAATTAACTTATAAATATGCAATGAGATTTTCCCATTTCTCCGTCGTATTTAATGACAATAGTTTAAGGACCGAAATTCAAGGGAATCTTAATAATCTCAGTAACCTTCCTTATAAATATTTTCTTTGCACAAAATAACAGCGTAATTATAATGTTACAATTTGAGCGAATTAAACAAAAGTAAAATCACTGAATAATGTAGGCAAGTTATTAATGAAAATGCAATTTTATAGAAATGTTGGATTTTGCATTACTCAAAACATAGCATTTACCTATTAAATATTCTTTAATTTGATATATAAAAACTTCGTAACACATAGCATGTTACATATCAGGCATAAGCATGTTATATTTTATAATATAATCTATAATTTAATTTTTTTTTTCAAATGCCCCAGGTTTGTCTTTCGACATTCCTGGTTTCTCTCCTGGCATGGCGTACTTGTAACCCACTTCTGAGGTTGGGGCGCCTGGAAGGCGGGGTTACGTTGCCCCGATGATATGATGGGTGATGATGATAATGGTGCGCCAGGAGAGTCCCTAATCCTAAGCTTAACCTAAGATGAATATGAATGATGATGATTGCGATGGCCATATGATTTCGGGGGGACCGTTTGGACCTTAAAGTTTTCCTGACATTTGTCTTACAGGCGAGGAAAAACCCCGATAAAAACCTCACCCTGAAAAACTATCCCAACCGGGGATCGAACTCGGGCCCGCTGCGTGACAAGGCAGCACGCTACCCCGAGACCACAGCGGTGGACTGTAATTTAAATATTTTATCGTATATTTTAGTGGCTTTCTTGAAATTTCGAGTATCGTATAACACACAGGTATTTCTCTGAGTAAGCACAATCGATGTTAAGGAATAAATTTATTAAAAATATACAATACTTTTCAGAAATTAAAAATATAAACTTATTCATTAATTCACCTACCTGAGATAAAAAATGCAGATAATGTTAGTTCTGCGCTGAAAATTTTAGCCAAATTTAGAAGGTAAGATATAAATACATAATAGAATTTCATTATTAATTCATTTGTTAATGCATTTTGGGCATTTCATTATGCAATAATGCAGTCTTATTTCAGATTACATAGTGTATGGAAATCTTGTTTTCACTGACTGGTTTCAGTTTATCCCTTTTAAATTATTGTGAAGAATCGAAACTATTTATTTTTATATTTCATTTCGGCTAAGTACTTCTGGTAATAAAAACACAATTCGCATCAAGACCAGCATCAATGTGTATGCTTGGGGAACAAATATTGTAAACACTTTAGTAAGGTAAGATACCATAATGACACCTCGGAGCTGAATTAAACTGAATTTAAATTGAAACATGGTTGAAGGCGGATGTCACACTTGATCGACTATCGATTTATTTGCGCGTCAGAGCAAGGCAAAGGAAGGATGAAAATATTTTAAACGTAATCCGAGGAAATGACTGAATAAATTCCCAATTTTAAGATGATAAAATAATATTTAATCAGCATGATATAATCATATATTAGTGCTCTTAACTGTATATTGAATGAACGGTTAAACCAATAATATTATCATAAAATATTCGAAAACTAGTACAGTAGTCCACTTGCGTCGTTAAGGATTCTTTTACTTGTAGTTTGTACCCTAGGCCTACTACCCTTTCTTATACCCTTTTTCTATTTTTCTTTTATCCTTACCCTTTTTCAACCTTTAATATTTTACACGTAGCTACTTCACAGATATGAAGGCGATCACTACATCCATGCTCTGATGGAATGAGGTGAAATCTCTTTAGAGAGAAATCCGTATTCTCAAAACCGGGAATAAAACCGGCGTCTATTGCCAGAAATGCTGACCACTATAATACTAAGTGAACGAAAAAAAAAGCATATGATTTTTAGTAAATATAATCCTAAGAAATTAATACATTTATGTATATGATTTATCAGGAATTCTGAATAATTTATAAATGTGCGTATATGTAATTGCTAAATTCAATTGGGTTCTGTTCGGGTAAAGTTAAATTAAGTTAGGCTAGATTGGTTTTGTTTTATAATAATTCGATATAGATAAATATAGAACAGCCATAAAATATATTCATTCGAATTTAAGATTGCTAAACGATAGGGACGTAACAAGTAGTATATACTACTTCCTTATAGATATAATCCTATATAGCACCTGAAGACGAGATTTTAAATATTCTATAGTATTCTGCCGAGGGCAGGTTTTTCACTGCATTATAGCATTTTCATGTTATGTTTTGCAGCTTTATTAGAGAATTATAGATGTGATAGCTTCCCGTTGCCTTCCACACCAGTGAAGGATGATGACAATGATAAGGATGTTGATTATGGCCGAATAATTTTCGGGGACCGTTGGGCCCTAGGCTACCTGACATTTATTTTACAGGTGAGGAAACCCCCCCCCAAAAAAAAAATCTTACTCAGGATCCTGTCCTGACCGGATATCAAACCCGGGCCCGCTGCGTGACAAGGCAGCACGCTACCTCGAGACTACAAAAAAGGTTGAATTTTACATTATTCCTTAGGCCGGGCGCCCACTAAGATGATCGTGATATGATAGTGATACAACAAATACACTGATCCAACACGGACTAATACAGCAAAGTGACCTGACGCTCACTGGACTGATTCATAGTACAACATGTCGTCGGAGAACGAGTATGTTCTCGATCTAGTTTATTTAGCTAATATCAATTATTACAACAGAAGACGTAAAAGGCGATTCTGGGTACATCCTTTTTGGCTTGCTAATGTAGAAGAAAGTGGTGCTTTTAATGTGTTCAAAGAATTAAATATGTATTAAATAACAATTGGAAGAAATATAAGATGTCAGAAAAAAAATAAAGTAATTTATTTATGAAGTTATTTAAATTAAAAAAAAATAATAAATAAAGAAAATGACCAGCTTCATGGGCTAGTGGTCAGCGTTTCTGACTACAGTTCATGAGGTCCCGGGTTCGATTCCCGGTCAAGCCTTAGGAATTTTTCTTAAAGGGAATTATTCCTGTGGTTGCCCATGGTCTAGAATTCAGGTTAAGAACTCTCCTGGTGCTTCATTATCATTTATCACCCATCATATCATCGGGGTAACGTAATTCCGCCTTCCAGGTGCCCCAACCTAAGAAATGGATTATAATTCTGCCAAAGCCAGGGAAGAAAGCCACAAATGTCATAAGAGACAACCTGGTGGCATTAGACAAAAAAAAAATAAATAAAGAAAATAGATAAATGAAGGAGTCTATAATTACTGTTTGCATATTTGTAAATATCTCAACTACATAAATTCGTATGCAACGTCACAGTTGCTTTCCTACGATCATTTGTTCGGAAATTCACTTGTTACTTTTACATTTATTTATTTATTGCGGGCAAGTGTGTAAAGAGTTTGACATAAGTTAAAAATACTTTAATATTTTCATAA
The DNA here is from genome assembly GCA_030220185.1 of Diploptera punctata. NCBI lineage: Eukaryota > Metazoa > Arthropoda > Insecta > Blattodea > Blaberidae > Diploptera > Diploptera punctata. The sequence goes on from JASPKZ010003852.1 coordinate 3,339,237, forward strand.
TTGAGCTGTTATTGTAATCTATTTTGTGAATTGTGGGCTTGACAGAAAATAAATTATCATGGCATTAAAAAATGTTCGGAAATTCAATTGTTAATTTTAATGAGTTTTTATTTTTAATAATACAATATTCATTACTTACCAGATTCCGACAATTCCTTGGCAATCCTATGCCATGCCTGATCTTGAACATTTCTGTTACTGTATTGGTTCAATGTAGTATCATAAAGACAAGGATATTCTTTAATAAGTTCAACAAATGTTATATTGAAATCAGGATCGTCTCTCATCTTCACACTTGTATACGAGCAACTCACAACTGACACAACAAAAAGTGGAGCATGCAGCACTTTGAGCGACACAACACAAACAGTTGGTGTCAAGTTGCTGTCGTATCAGACGAATGGGTTTCTTGCAATTCGATATCACGGGTTATAAAGAAACATACACGCTAGCAACAAGCAAAGCAACAAATCCGTGTCTTCTTGCTGTCGCTTGTCGTTCCAGTGGGCGCCCTGCCTAAGTCACCTTTCGTTTAACACTTCTCAAGTTGCAGAGCCCTTGATTATATAACATGACGTATGAATACTAAGGAATAATGTATATGAGATCTTGATGTCTACTATAGTGAGGAAAAAGGCATCCATGCCTCCAGATGAATTGAATGACGGGGACATGGATCCATATGAAATATTGGTAAAATAATTATTACTGCTATTATTAACAATATTTTTTTAGTTTTTTAAATAAAATATTTTAGATTCGTATACAACATGAAAACGAAGTCGGTGTCTACTGTTATATTCTTAGCTGAACCTTTAATTTACACCATGAGCTGAAAACCCCGCTCTAGGAGTAGTGTTTCAATGACGTCAAAAGTCAGATTAGCGTGTTCAGACAGAATTATTATATATTTTCAAAACATACATTTTTAAACGTATTGCGTCACGTTGCGACTTTCACTCCACTTGTTAACTCGAAGTTAACCTTGTTTCTGATTAGGCTGACTTAAAATCACTGAACTTTAATATTCTTGACAGTCATGTGTCTTATTTACACCAGGCTATTTTATGTGGGATCGGTATATTAAGTGATTGTAATACAGTTTAATGCCGAAAATAAAGCCAAGTATTCAATCACATTTGCAGCAACATATTTCTGAATTTAGTGGAATTTTTACAAATAATGAAAATACACTTTTCTGTCAAAAATTGAGAAAATTTGTAAATGCGAATAGGCGATTTCAAATCTTATAGCATTTAGCATGTAGGACCTATTAATTATGCGACCCCCCTCTACTGGTCAATTTCTTTTAGGTGAAGTAGCTTCCTCTTCACATATCCCATTTTAAGAAAATCCTAATAGTATACAGATTTAACCTAAGCTTTTCTTTCATCATATATTAGTGTACATAAAATTGAAAAGTTCAGAGCTTAGAAAATTTATTTCAAAATACACTAATTTCGAAACACCAGAAGTATTAGCATTAAGAGAATTGTATGTCTCTGCGTGTTATAAACAAATTCTGAGATAAAACAGAGCAGAATGTATATATAGGGTTTCCAGTATAAAACCGGACACTCTGCGGCTGGCAGAGTGAAATGCGGACGAGGAGAGAGCGCAGCCTGACGGGTGAAACCCCGTGAGGCGTGTCCGGTTTTATATTGGAAGCCCTGTATATATATGGGTAAGCAAGGAAAAATCACTGGAGTCTAGTGGGTAGGAAGGTGGTAGGTGTGCTAGGAAATAATGAAATAGTTTCCATAATAGTGCTTTCCATTAGCATGTAGAGAAATATCAGCATAGAATCGTGTGACGATGGCTTGTTTATTCAATTGATTAATCTCTGCAGTTGTTATGCCCGAATTGGGTGAAATTTGATGTTTTACTTTTGTTTATGGGTGCTACTCCTTATATGAAGAAGGCAGCAAAAGGCTTTTACGTAAGTTTCCCAAAAAACCATTATCATAGTTCATTCACGAATTTAGGCCATTTGTTGATCTGTTTTGGCCTCAATAGAAACCCCACCCAAAAGTTTTTATGTGGACGTCCTGGTCTTCTTCTTCCTGCAGGTTGATAGCTTAACATTTGATTGGGTTCCTGTGATCCTCCATTCAATAAACATGTTGCATCCAACTTGACTTATGATCAGAAATGTTGTTGTCTGGAGATTCCATGTTAATTCTTTTAAGATTCTTAATTTTTTTTATGATCTAGTAGTGTCCTGCAGTCCTTAGAAAATATCTCATTTCAGCAGATCTAAGTCTCTGTATATCCTTCTGCTTGGTCCAAACAAAGGAGTTGGAAGGGACAGTTTATATACACTTTTAGTCTTGAATGTTTTTGGACTAACTGTGGCTTGAAGATAGGATTTATTGGCCCCAAAATTCTTGAAAATATTGATATTTTTTATGTACATCCTTTTATTCTTCATATGAGATATTGCATCCTAGATAGCCTATGTAAACCTGCTCCAAAGTTTTATTATGAAGTACAACATAATAAATATAATTTATATATTACACAGTTTACGCAGAGCATGAGAACAGGTACATAGTGGAAAAAATGATTTTAAACGACAAAAAAAGGTATTTATGAAAGCTCTAACCAAAATAGAATTCTACAAAGCCAAAAAATCAGATCTTGCACTTCCATCTAGGCACACAGTTTTTCGTTGAGGCAGAACGTAATTGCAAGTAGTCCATTATGCAAACAGTTTTCAAAAAAACTATCAGTGATACATTAACTAAAAAAAGATGGCGCTTCATCAATTAAAATTCTTCATAAATTACTTAAGGACAATAGATGAAAAATTAAATTATTTTACACATGTGCAAATGAGTTTTTTTTTGTGTCACTTTACAAGAAAGATAGAAACATCAATCGACTTCTTGACTGAGGACAATTATGAGGTGCATGATATTGTGGAAAAATTCATGCACTCATAGATACTAAAGTAGAAGGTATTAAACAGAAATTTAAAACTGAATAAAAAAAATACGGATTTCATACTGTGTGTAAAATTGCTAAAGTTCTGCAAAGGCAAGTAGACGTTGGTGTAATTGAAAATCTGTGTCAGTGACATTCATTTGAATGTCTCAGTATGATTGGCGATTATAATAAATAATCAAAACTCCTCAATATTGAAACCAAATATTTTTACATTTTTTTTTCATGTTTTACCACATACAAATAAAATAGGCCTTATTCTAGTTTTTTAGCATACAAAAATTAGTTCCCTAATTATTATTATTATTATTATTATTATTATTATTATTATTATTATTATTATTATTATTATTATTATTATTATTATGCTAAGTTAAAATTCATTAGTGAAATAATGTGACTAGCATATAATTGCGTACAGTATAATGAGAAAACAGTACTGTAACTATAGGCGAATATACGAGCGTAAGAAGGATGCCCAATGGTAATTATGGGCATGGAATTATTTTGCTTTAGTTATGCCTTTGCAAAACACAAGGTCGTATAGGAGAATCGCACTAGACGAGAAAGAGATAGACTTGAAAATAATTTCCTCTGAAACATTACATTATACAAAACTGTTTTTCATTGCCTTAAATTTGAATGGAATTTATCTCCCAAACTGTCATAATCGTTTTAAGCCTTGATCTATAATATTGTTTATGTCATGAAAATTAGACCTACATTATATCGTGCATGAATGTTCATTGTATGAATTCGTCTGCAAGTACTGTAATTATATTTCTGTCAGTCATCTAAGTTTATTAGAAATTTCATAAAATCAAATAACGAACATGACAAAATCTCCTATTCTAATATTCAACATTCCATGATATGTATTAAAACAATTTTATAAATTGAAAGCTACTCAAGAAACTAAAACTTTATATTCAAATGTTTAACATCACAAGTAGAGAAGGCTTTATTTTTAAATTTTAGTAATATAAGTAGAACAAGAGCTTTTTTATTAATCGGAATGGGTCTCGAGTCTGCAGATGCTGTATTGCAATGAAATTCACATGCGCGTATAGCAAGCAGTAACCCGCTCGCTCGCTGTGTCGAATTTGGAAAGGTCAGAGTTCACGTCTCCCTACGACCAGTCAATACAACAATGCCGACAAAAAATAAACCCTATTGGTCTCTCCATGTGTAAGCTTTTGTCCAGACTTCCTTAACTTCCTGATAACCAACAGGGTATAAATTTACACCAAATCCGTTTCCTTAAAGGAAAATGCTTGATTCACAAAGCAATTATTATTGAACTCTGTGAAATACTGCCACAAATCTACAATTCGAGTGGTTCCAGACATGTGGTCATTAATACGATGCTCGGCATTAATTGAGGAACTCTGTAAAATACTATAAAAATCTACAAATTTAAAGTAATTTTGAGTTACTGGTACTTGTTATATTGTAGGGTCTAAACTTATAAAAATCACGAATTGAGAAGTTTTAACAACCCTAAGCAGCGTTTAATGCATGATTAGCTGATTAACTACTCGCTGCAAGACTTAAGAATATTTTTGCAAGACTCTGGACAAAGCAAAATAAATTATTGTAACATGGGGAACTTACCGAATTACGGATTTTTTCTGCTAAAATTGCAAAAAAAAAAAAGTTAGCCCGATAAAGATAAACTAAATAACTCCTATCAATGTTCCGTTTGTCTTCAGGATTTTTTTTTTCACATTTAACTGGCTTTTAATACATTCTTTAAAATTTACCCACTTTACAACCAGTATAAAGATCCAAAGTGCAAAATTTATAAACAGTAAGTTATTAAAAAAAATTGTCTCTAAGAAACAATTTATGGTATTTGTTTTTGGAGATGCAATCAAAGGTATAAATTAAATATTTTAACCAACCTTTACCAGTAGATTTATGATAGCATAATGATTAAGCCTAACGCAAAAAAAAAAAAAAAAAAGTTCAAAGTCCTGCAAATATTTCAAAGGTATTATGTTCCATTTATTCATTATTCACAGATCTGCAAAAAGTATTACAAAAAGTATTATTCATCTATATATTAATATGTGAAGAAAAAACTTTGTACCCCTTTTTAAGCACATTGCGCGCACGGAGGAGTGTGATATTTGCCATAATTAAAGTTCATATAGAGGAGGAAAATAAATTAAATTAAACAATATAAAATAAATTGTCTCTAAGGAATTTATGTGTTTTCCTCATTCATTTCTGCATTCATTAATTTACGTTCATACTGAGAGTGCATTGTTGTAAAAAGAAAATTGTGCAGCAGCAATGTGAGTTGACTTACTCTCGCGTATTTATTATTAGTGGTTTTAAAAAGTGAGTTCATTTTATTATTTGAATTTAAATTAAACCCTGTTTAATATTCGTTTCAGTAATTTCATTACATATTTTTTTTATATATTTGGATATTCGCACCTACTTCCATTATGCCTCGACATAGAAAATTCACGGGTCGGATTGAGAGACGAAGAAGAAGGGATATATATTCCCGTACACATAATAACAGGCCAAATGCAAATTTAAAACTTATAAATAGTATACAAATGTCAAATATTGTTTATTTAAATATGCCTTAGCCAAGATATACCACATATTTCCTATCGTTCGTATTCCCAAAATAAATAAAAAATTAATGCATAATGACGTATTTGTGACAAACTTAAACATTTAATGAATTGTGCTCGAATTTCAACCGCTGGGCGACCACTAGTAACAATAATTCCTTCTTAGCAAACTGTACTTTTTAATAGTGATCAGAAATAAGCAATTCACTATTTACAACACCTAAAGAAAATGGAGGGAAATGGCACAATGCACCGATGTTGTGAAACAGCTTGGGGTCTTAGCATTACTGCCATCTTTTGGTGATCTTAATAATATTATACAGTCTCTTCTGGACTTAGCTCTGTTGATATGTAATGTGCTCCATGGCACGTTACACTATTCTAGTGTAATATATATATATATATATATATTTTTTAATTTGGCGCTTTGTACCTTTCTGCTGATAAGTATCCAATTTGTCTAGGCCTAATTAAGTAGAATAAGCAAATGCGGTAAAATGTGCGCAAACTTCGCATTACCCGATTTGAATAAAATATATTATTGCAATACATTTCTCCTAACATGGATATTATATCACCTGTTCCACCAGTACATTACTAGAATCTATTGTTATAGGATATAGTTGACAAGTTCTGTAATGAGCAATCTAAGCTTTTAACACATAAAACAATTTATTGGTTATATATATATATATATATATATATATATTAAATAAACGGAACCGCAGACATGAAAATACTATGGAAAATCTCACAGTAATTATTTAAATACAATTTTAAAAGCAATAGAAATAGATACTAGTGAAATTACACCTGTGAACGATTGGATACTGACCTAGAAAATTAAATGGAATAAACATACTGGATAAATGGAGCAATAATAATTAAGTGATTATAAGCTATAAACAGATTATAAAAATAATTTTGAACGACAAAATCAATAATTTATGGAAGTCACATTAAATTGGCAATGTTGAAAAGGTCAAGAAAACAGCTTACACCACGTAAGATAGAATAAGAAGATATTGCTTAAAGCATAATCAACTGAATAGCATGTTAATCCACATGTATAGGCCTTTATTTAACATTTTCCAATACTCTTATTTTAACACGTTCCAATAATGGATCATAATGATATTGTGAAAAGAAAAATTAATGTACGAACCAGGAATCGAACCCTGGACCTCTCACTTCTCCCACGGTTCGATTCCTGGTTCAGACATTAATTTTTCTTTTCAAAATATCATTATAATATTATGTATAGGCGTACTTACCTACATGTTTCATTTAAAACTTTCAGCATTACTGTCTATTTCATAAATTCGTACTGAATAGATATAATTATTGTAGCATATATTATTTTTTATTCTATTACAAATAAATCGTCTCTAGAATGGTTTTGAATATTCGCATGAAATTTACCTATTGGTAAATCTAAAAAAAAACAAGATTTGCAGAGATATTTATACACACATGATTTATTGAAATCGTAAAACGACGAGTTAGAAAAATATTGGCATTCATACAATACGTTATATTTACTTAGATTTTTCTTTCTTTATTTCTTTCTTTATTTTCCTTAGTTTAACCTTAAACTTTTTAGAACTTTTACGTAACCTTACGCCTTCCAGGAGACGACCTATTAGGAGAGGATTTTGAACTTTGGATGACATACCGTACCTGCTTTTTTGACCACCCGAAGACATTTAGAGTCTCTCCAAATGAGTGATCGGCTTAATGTCTTAGTTAATTCCGAAAAAAACAAGATGATTTAAAACAAGGGACACAATTTAGTCATACATCCATAGGCCTATTAAAGAAGGCAAATATGATAGGAAAATTATGATGGTCAAATGGGTGATCCGTGATTATTTAGGCCTAAAAGTTCCGCTTATTTATTTTATAGGCGAGAAAAAAAATTCCGAAAAAACTTAACTTAGTAAGGTCGGGAATCGAATCTTGGCTCTCTGCGTCCGAAGTAACGTCGTTATCCCAAGATCACAGTTGTGAATTCTAATTATATTTAACGGAGATAAATTTAAAATATTGTGCGATGTGCGAGGTCCAAACCATAAAAAAAAACATCAATTTATCAGCAATTTGATTGCTACAGGAAATCTTTTGTGTGTATCATTCTCACATATGTGCAGGAGCTGCTTTTTTTATTAGACGTATTTTTCTTTTGCAGGAACATCGTAAAATGATCCTCTCAAAACGTATAGTTTGTTAAGAAAACGGCAATACTGTTAAAATAGATTTTCTACTCTTCTATCTTCTATTTAATTTAATTTGGGTATAAATCTATATTATTTAAGCACTTATAAAGTAGGAAAATCTAAATTATTATTGAATCACATCTTACAAATTAAATAAAACAATTGCCACACCCTAATAAGAAATAGGCTAATCAAGCAATTTTATTTGGAACGAAATCTCTGAAAAGCCTGTTATTTATTAATCAAGCCTAATTCATTACCAGTTAGTACTGAACGATTAATCAATAATTTGATTATAAAAACATATAATTATTGGTCTCAGTGGATTGAATGTGTGTCCGCAATGAATTACAAACTGAACTGCAGCATTTAATTGAATCGAGTGAAGTAATGACAGCCAGCTCCTCAATGCTGTCAAAACATTGCACTGATGTCAATTATTACAAAACCACCCCCAATATAACAGGATTGCACGTTTCCATGCACACCGCTTTATTAGTACTGAAGCTGTGTCTCGAGTATTCAGTATCCAAACACTTCTTAAATTTTCACTTGATTAACAATTTCCTACTCTACATTAATATATTGAAAGGTATAGGTCTTATGCTTATATTTTGAGGAAGTGATTACGTATTAACATAAGAAAAAAACTATCGGCTATAAACGTAGATTTTATTCGACACTGCTGGTTTTTATGAATGCTAAAATAAATTAAAATAGCTTTATTATAGGCCTATGTAATTTTTGTGTTTTGATGTGGGCTGTCAATAGCTTATACTATCTCTTAAAATCAATCTCACATTATCTGATAAAACACACCGATCTAAAAAAAAGATATATATATATAAATGTTAAGATCAATTTTTTATTGACGCAAAATGGCTATTCTCAAAATATTATGAAATGTATTTTAAGTCGACCGCGGTGGTCTAGTAGTTATGTTCCTTGCCTGTAGTACCGAGGGCCGCGGGTTCAAACCCGGCAGGGGGTGATGGGTTTTTAGGTTGGAGAAATCGAAAGAACATGTCCTCCGGGAGGAATTTTAAGGCGTAGGTCCCGAGTCTGAATATTTTCAGGCTCGTAAATGAACCTCAAGTCTGGATAAAAAGGTCTCTGAGCAAAATTTAACCGAACTTCATCTATCCGAGTATATCTTAGTTTCCTGCTAAATATCACCTCGAGGCGATGTACTAACCATATGTGTCTCGCTGACATATGTAGGGAAATACGTGTACCTAAATTGGACGGCGTTATGCATTACCCGATTATACGCCATTATGTAAGTTCCGAGAAAAATGCGTTTAAAGTGTGTTAATCTTCACTATTTATTGAAGCGCCAAATTAACAATAGGCCTACTGGATTATTTTCCTCGTTTGACAGTTATGCATCAACAATCTAAGAGCGGGAACATTTGGCGTGTAGCTGCATGATACAAAATTTGGATTAGCATTTATGAAGAACTGGTTTCATAGCCGTTTGTTGCAAAACATAGAATCTAAGGCTATGTTTAAAGATTTTGCGCTAAAAGTGTGCGTAAACTTACTTCATGAGCCAGTACAACAGATGACATAAAAATCTAAAAAAAAATGGCGCTTAACCGGTTGATGCATAACACCGTAAAATTGGTCTGATTAAGAAACTTCCCATTAGGGAAGCACCCATGTCCCACAACGGGACAAAGGGAATCAATCATCATATATTTTAACATTCGTGTACACAGCAAGCGAAAATCTAATATTTTTGTATTTGTTTTCTTTTATTCCAGTAGCAAGTTTTAAATATGAGATGATATCCCATAATTTGTAGGTAATAAACGTGCTGTTATTATTTTATTAATTCGCCTTTAACTGTAATTATGTATAGTTAAGTTTAGGATAGTAGCTGCAGAAATGAAGTTTTTAAGACCTTTAGCGGGTTATACGGTTTATGACCACATGCGAAATGAAGTTATCCTCAAAGCTCTCAACACATCAGCAATAACTGAAACCATCGAAGTATACCAACATAATTGGTATGAACACCTCCTTAGAATGCCAAACAATAGAATAGCTATTCAACTGCAGACCCACAGGACGAAGAGACCCAGGACGACCTAAGAAGCGATGGAAGGACCAATTTCTATCCTGAAGCGGAACTGGTCAATGACCTAATCCCTGATTGTTATTGATGATGATGATTTATAGTCACTTTAACTTCCAGTAATCCTAAGTATTTGAAATCTAATCTTCGAAAGGGAAATGATTATTACACTCTGGATCTTATACATTTGCTTGAATTTTTACTCGTGTTCTCAAGAGACTATTTTCTAGAGTTATATCAGTGAACTGCTCACACTCGGCTATTCATATTTTTATTCAATGATGTATTCATTACAGTAGGCATATCTTGATGTCTAACAATGAAATATACGAATTGTATTTCTTTCTTTACGTTGGCCACTTTTTTTTATTCTTTTATACGTCATATTGCTTTTCTGCTTTTGCGGACGCCACAAATATGCATCTTCATTCAGAAAAATAATTGAATCTTCCATTATATTTAGAAAATGGGCGATACCATTTTGAAGTCTTATAGTCACTGCTATATATAGGCTATATATAACATAAGAAAAATAAATGCCGGACGGGATTTGAACCCGGACTTCTCCCGTCCAGGCATTTAATTTTCTTATCATGGCATATTAAGCTTGCATTTCTCAATGTCCAAAATTTAATCATAACATTATACGGTATATATGAATTCAGCATGCTAAGACGCATCCCAAAATGAAAATCTTAGTATCTATAGTCTGTATCTAAATATCCACTTTAGAGTTTGATATCAAACTCATAAATACATATTTAAGCCTTGTGCTCTAAAACAATGAAAAGTAGCGTATTTGTGTTTTCATATGCTATAAATCTCAAAAATTGACCATCAACTTGCTAAACATTTCTCCTCTTTTCGAACAGAATAATATATTGTGATTTATGTACATTCCAGTAATGTCAGTCAGTGTAATAGGCCTAGTAAGTAGGCCTACTCTGCCGATTTCATTGCTTCACTTACAGGAGTAAGTTACAACATATTCCATGAAAAATGTAGGCTATGTCTCGCCAGATTGTTCAGACGTTGTTCTTATTATTATTATTTGTCAAAAAATATTGTAAATAATAATTGTATTTTATATATAATAAGTAATAATTTTGTTTATTGTAATTTAGATGTAACTGTATATTTTGTATTTTTATCTAACCTGGTTGAATGGTAGACAAGGCCTTAAGGCCTTAACTCTGCCAGGTAAATTAAAGCTACTATTAAAATTAACCTATTATTATTATTATTATTATTATATTGCTAATGGAAGAAGTGGAAGAGGCAGGCCTAGAGAACGATGGATGGATGGATGGATGGATGGATGGAGTGAAGAGAAGTATGGAAGCTAGAGATTTGAGGGAAGAAGATGCTTTAGACAGGAACCTCTGGCGACAAATCACTTTGGATTGAAGGAGAAACACTGTATTGTGGAATATTCCAAAATAAAAAATATTATTATTATTATTATTATTATTATTATTATTATTATTAGTATTACTTATGGGTCTTACACTTTAATAAGTTTTATTTACATTTAAAAAAATTGACTATATTATCTTATGCGTAAAAATGTATATATATATATTTCGTCTTGTTGAGTACCTGAACAGCTATGTTGAATGTTATATCCAGCATTGAATAATAACAATAATATTAACTTTCTTGCAGGTCATCAATACTTCTCTTTCACCTATTTTTATAATTATTGTAAAAACACATACAGCAGTTATAAAGTAATTGGAAAGCGCCCAGAAGGAAGACCAATAATTGTTTGGGAGAATAACATTAATCATGATCTGTGGGAAATGAAATATAAAATAAATTATTGCAAACCATTAGCTCAGGATAGGGATATATGATGAGCTTATGTCCGCGTCGACATGAATCTACGGATTCGATAGTACCAGTGAATTAGTTAGTTAGTTGGTTATAATATAACTGAGAGAGGAGAAAGTTATAAAATACGAATTTAATTAATAAAGAGGTATCTTCTAAAATAATCAGCGCACCCGATACATTATTCAGTAATTACAAACCATTGATAATTTACGTGGACGTATTGAGAAAACATTAACACTATATGTGAAATACTAAACATAAATATATTTTATGTTAAGATTCAATTTATATAATATATAAATTAATATTAAATTTATCAAGGAAAAATAAAATCTGTTTATGTAAAATAATTTATTAATCTTTTTAGAAGAATTTTAATTTATTGCCCAGGTATTTTTTATTATTTAATTTTTATCTACAGTTTAAATTATACCTATTTATCGTAATAAGGAATGTGTATGGCGATGAAATCAACTACTTAATAGTGAACTACATGCATTTTGAGAATTTAATAATAATACTAATAATAATAATAATAATAATAATAATAATAATAATAATAATAATAATAATAATATAAAAGACATATAATAAGAGATAATAAGAGCAGTTGTCTCCAAAACTGCGATGAGCAGGGCATATTGGACGAATAGAAAATTAAATAGCTGTATATAAACATTATAAGAAAGGCAGATGGAAAACTCCCAATATGTAGGCGGGAGAATAATAACAATGATCTGAGGGAATGGTAGGAAAACAATAACTCAGAATAGGTATTTATAGAGAACATATTTCCACCCGGCCGTGAACCTACGGACATTTGAGAGTGCCACGAGTTAGTTAACTTAATTTTGATGATGGAAAACAAAATTATATTTTAAAATGGAGTTTATATTATCAAACCTATTAAATGGATTTTAAGTAGAGGAACTTGGCAAAGGAATACAGTCATAGAATATCTTATTCATTGACAATACTACATCATGTGCCTGTGACTGTCGTTAAGTTTTGGACAAGTTCCATCGTCTCGTGTGGCAGACAGCATAGTGAAATTAAAATTTTAGAATGAATGAGAAATCCCAAATGCAGTGAATTTGAATATATGTGGGTGGAAAGTTTATTCATCCAATGCGCTGTACTATGATTTACATGGTATTCTAAGTGTGACGCTCCTGCTTCTGGGTTTGACTTCCAATGTTAGGTAGATCATAATTTTTAATTGAAAAAAATAAATAACAACACTGTTTCCTTTAGAAGGAAAGTTAAATGGCGCAATTTCATGTTATGGAAACGTCGCTATATTAAAAAGTATTTACCCAGAAATATATATATCTTATAAGCGGTCTTCCAACGCATTTTCAACGTAAATCTTTGTATACAAAAATAAGTGTGAGTCTGTCTGTCTTTATGGGCTCAAAAAAACTACTTGAACGATTTTAATAGGAGTTTCGCTATCATTTAGAATTTTTTTCTAGGACAATTAACGTATAGGTAATAACATATTACCGTAAATACTATAGGGCCTGAGTTTTAAAAAAAGTGCATCGGTGCACTAAAAAAAAAAGTAGCTTTTGGACGCTTAAATGGCTTACGATGCCTAAAACATAACAAATACACCAAATTAATTTACACAGAATTGAATATCTCAAAAAAATTCCACAAATAATCCGCGAAAGCTTATGTCTATCTATTACAGATAACTCACAATAACCATTTTTATCTTTCAGTTCATTGATGCCAAGAAGATCGGGATAAGTAGATTCCCGGGCATCGCCGCGTAATCAGCACGGGATATCTAAAAATAATTACTTACTTACTTACTCACTGGCACAATCAAACCCGTAGGTTCATGGCCGCACGGACATAAGCTCTCCATACATCCCTATCCTGAGCTAATGCTTTCCAATCATTCTCTATATAATCTACTTCCCTCAAATCATAGTTAATGGTATTCTCCCACCTCATTCTTGGTCTACCTACTGGGCGTTTTCCCTCTGGTTTTCCTACAAGAAGCTTCCATGCACATCTTTCATTCCTCACATCTAAAAATAATTAGGCCTACGATATAAATTTATAATTATTTTTATTTTCACTTACTCAACTAATCATAAGAACAAAATTTATTTAGGCATAGCAGCGCGACCCCGGTATTATCTTATCAAACTATAAATTAAGAATGCAATGCAGCATAGTTTAATTTACATAAATATTGCACTGATTTTCGGGGAATATATCAATATTTTTGTCAAGCTTTATAAGATCAGAAATATTATATGCATTCAGGGACATTAAAAGTTGTCTGATCTGACTCATGCAGACCTGTAAACACACAGAATAAAGGGGAGAAATTTATACTGGTAGAACTGTAGGCCTATGTTTATTTTTCTAGTCTACTGTTTAGTTCAACACAAGCTATGAATGAAGTAATATGAAAACGGTATACGTCCGATATGAATGTCATTATCATATAGGGAATGATTTATATAACCAATTTGTGTTGTACACCTACATTGGTCGGCATTTGTTCCATTTTTTTCACTCAGAGCTCAATGTAAATACATGGCAGCAATTCAATCGGAGATAAACTAGATCAGAGCTGCAAGAAATCATAAAAATGTAAACAGTAATGCTGCTGACGTACAAATAGCCTGTTTCTATTTATATTCTCAAGAAGTTTCAATGTCCCTGTGTGTACTATGAGTCCTCTAAGAAAAAAACAATGTTGTCAAAAAGTTTAGAATGACTCTTAAGTAGAACTTTATTTAGTTAGTTTCTCATAAGTTACAGTTTGATTCTAGAATAAATTCATTTAAACACTGAAGCGTGCAGAAAAATAACAATTCGAAGTAAAATAAATACGTTCCAGAATAAAAAAAGTATTAATCTTCAAAGGCTGGAACAGGATAGAAGGGTGTCGCTAGTATAGTGAATGAGAAAACATGAGACCAGACTTAGAGCGCACAGTCCGCAAAACATAAATCGTGGAAATGATACGCGAATAGTATATTACGATATAAGGATGGAAGACAGAGTTTTACGTACAAGTTAAAATGTTTATGCCCGAGTCGATAGATAGAGGCATAAATTTTCATAAGAATACGTAATATTCTTCCATCCTTGTATCGTATTATATTTTATACTACATTGGATTTATTACCTTTGATTAAATTAGTAACATTATGTAAATAAGACATCAAGTATTATATTACGATGCTCATTTCGCGGCCACCTTTTAAAATGCCATGAAATATGAAGGGAGCTTTGAGTATTGATTGAGAAATTCAGGATATAATATTATATGTTAACAATATGGTTTAGATTCACAAGTGGACCCGACAGATGGAGCTGCGATCAAGTTATGGCATTTTTATGTCAAATATGTAGTCATCTGCATTACCGACATATTCCGCGCGACAACGTGACGTCATAATGCAAGCTTCTTGAGCCGCACAGATTACAGTGAGGATTTTTTTTTTTGCGAACTTATTAATTAATGAGTTTTACGATAAAAAAGTAACATTTTTATCGTCCGGCCATGACACGAGAATTGAACGTTCGGGTAGGAAAACGTCTGCCGGGTCCGCTAGTATTTTATATAATTTTAATTTAAGTTTTCTTAGAAGTGATGACAGTATTCATTGTAGTGGTTAATAACATTATGTTAGAGTTAAGATTGTGTTTAATTTATTTATATTCCTCATTTCTGTTTGTAATTATTGTTCCTATGATTTTATTATTGCCATTTAATCAAATTTACCTTATTTGTTGTTAAGTGTCCATTCCTATTCTTTTAAATACCGTTCCTCAAAACAGTAATTATTATTGCTATGGTTTGGGCAGTCTCCATAACTTCATTGACCTTCCCTGAAACATTAAAAAAGTGGAGTTAGAACAACCTGGTTCTGGGGTGATTTATTAAAGAAAAATGTTGTCTAATTAAACATTTATAACCAAATTTAGTGTTACAGTATTGTAACATTAGTGTCAAATTTATATTTATAAGCGTTCATTTAAATGAATCATAATATATCATCATCATCATCATCATCATCACTCCAGGGATTAGGCAATTACCCGTTCCGACTTCATAATGCATCAGCCCAACGTCTTCTAGGTCTTCCAACATCACGTCTTCCTCTTGCTTGATAATTTCTTGCTAACAATGGATATCTCTCCTTACTCATTCCATCCATGTGATCAATCCATTTCTATCTGTAATTCGTGACTTTATCCAATAAAGGCTGTACTTTCAATTCTTCTCTTATATCCTCATTTCTTATTCTATCAAGTCTTGTAGGCCTACATCCTTTTACTTGTCTTAGGAACCTCATCTCCGCCGTCATCATAATATATGTTAACAATATTCCTGTTTTTCTATTGTATAATTATTAAATATTCCCGGCCGAGTTTATGTCAGTGGATGGATTCTTTTAAAATTAAAAAATAAGTTTTAAGAAGGTTGTATCACTGGGATAGCTTATCACACATTTATGACTTGCAGATAAATTTAAGTCTCACCTGGAAATGTAGATTTCTTTCTATTTTATTATAATGTAGATTCAAATGTCAAAGATCGTGCTTTCTTATTCCTGGTACTTTCCTTTTTATGAAAAATCTTCGAGATTGCAAACTTAGAATGTAGTTGGTGCTATCAACAAGTTCCAGCGGTAAGAATCCACGCATATAAATATCCGCAATATTGTACGCATAGTTGATCCTGAAAATTCCGCAACACAGACGGTTCAAATTATGTTTTAATTTCCTCGTTCCTATTATTTTTTTAAGAACATAATGTTCCATTTAAAATCAGTACAACTTCTATTCCAATATAAATATTCTTTTAACCACAATTTATACCTGTAAGGAAATTTTTTTTTATTTCTTATCGTTAAGTCATGAGTGCATGCATCTCATTCTGAAACGTTTATTTAAAACTTTCCGAAAGGAACGTAGGATTTGGAACCTGGATTAAAAAAAAAAAAGATTATATACAATAAATGATTTAGAGCTCGCCGTCGCGTCGTACCGTAATTGGTTAAGGCAATACACTATACAAGCCGGATCATCGGGGGTTTAAGTCTTGATGAGGTCAGGATTTTTAAACCGGACAAAGTATCCATGGTACCATGGCACTGGGGTCAAATCAGCCTCTAACGGAAATTAGTACCATACGTTTGTTCTGGGTGTAAAGACTGTCGTCACGCAGGGCTCGACAGTCCGGTGAAATCTAGTGTCAGTTGTCTAAATATGTGGGAATCTTAACCTCCTATTACCCCAAGGGTCTGTACTGGGATCACTTTTTCTTACGATCATGTTGCGAGATGAAAAGACAAAACCAGTGTTAAACTAGTAAATATGAGACAAGAAAGGATCTTCGGAAAAAGCCTACATTGTTAAAATGTAAAGCTGGTTTTTTCTAACTTTTAGCACAGACTTAGCCTACGAAAACGAAATCGTCAGATTATTGACTTGAAGTAAATCAGAATAAGGTTATTTAAGAATGTCAGCATATTCGGAATATGAAGTACAGACCGCAACGATTCTCGAAAGACTCATATCCTCATAAAATATCATGAACATTATTTACATTTTGGCGACTCGCTTTGCGTTTATTGCGTATTTTGAAATATTGCTTTGTTATTTGTGTGAATTCTTTTATTACTTTATGAATTATTGCTTCACTTTTCAATACATATTCCTACATTTTGACAAATTGGCATCGTGATATATTCTTGTTACTAGAAACGTGTCTTTTGTCACTTTTCCTACAAGTTAGATCATTGTTTCACAACCTGTTTTCCGTAATGCGGATTTTGAGTTTAGGCCTATTATTGTTTCCTTCATTTCTGCGGCATTGTAATAATAATAGTAATAATAATAATAATAATAATTATTATTATTATTATTATTATTATTATTATTATTATTATTATTTTAAAATTAAATTAACCCTATAATGCCCCTTGTTATATATATGTATACCCATATTTGTGTGAAAAGTCGTTTTCTTCATATGCCTATTTAAGAAATAAATACAGAAAACAGACTTAGTGCTGAAAGTGATTCTAGATTTTATTTAACTTTTGTGGTTCCTGGCTTTAAAGCTCTGTGCCATGGAAAGCAGACGCAACCTTCTCACTAAATTCCAAGGAAGAGGTGAGTAATTGCAATGAAAACTGGTCTTTATTATTGCAACTAGTTCTACACGTTGTGTAACTTTTAAGCTGTAACTAGAGTATCTTTAAGATTTAACCGTTAAGGGCTAAGTTAATATAAGGTTAATTAAACTTTTTCTTGAAATTAAATTTTATACATGTCTACTGTATTTATAGGCCACTATTTAAAAGTAAGTGGTTCACCCAACTCAGATCGTCGTGGAAGGGGTTTGCGGGTCGAAAAAGGTTGGGGACCACTGAGTTAGATGAAAATTACACTCATATTAGCTTCGCTTTGCATGGAACCACTAGGAATTAAGTCAGTTCAAGCAAGAGCGAAGCAGTCTCTACAGTACTGTGTGTTTATATCTAGAACACAATGTATTTTGGTAAACAATAGATCAGTACTCATGTAAAAAATACATTTAACTTTAACTTTATTAGTATCTACGTAAAACTACTAATAACTGTAAACATATTTAATGTTTCAAATGACTTGAACTATGTAGGGACCTAAGTTCAGTTGGATGCCGACAAGCTGTACTCCATACACAACTATACTACTTCAGGTTGCTTGGAGCTCCTTTTCTTCTGGACTTTGTCATAAAGCATAAAAACAAGGAAAATACAGTATTTTACCTCACTGTTTTATTCCATACACAACTATACTACTTTAGGTTGCTTGGAGCTCCTTTTCTTCTGGAATTTCAGTCATAAAGCACGAAAACAAGGACATTTTTACTTCAAACACTGTTTTTCTGGTTCAGAAATAGTGCATTCATCCACTACGCATAGGATTATATCAAAACTTTCGGTGTATTTTGCCGTACATGAAAATTAACGTGTTTGTGTTTTCTTTATAGTTTGATTACGGTCCAGAGATTTTCTGACAAATGTCCTTGGTTAAGATAACTAAAAGTTTTATAAGGTGGAAGGAATGTGGTGTTAACAATACTTGTGTAACAATGTAGGATCGATAGTTGTCCGCATCGCTTGTCAGGCGCTACCGTCGTCAGTCTAGTGTGAAAAATCGCTACATGTGCAAACTCGACGTAAAGAACATCCGGTCAAGGCCTCCTTACACACATTTTGTTTTTATATTACGGTCATTTTATTAAAATTTGGATTCGGTTAAGAACTAAACTAATTTAGTTTCGAACATAAAATTCAATAATTGTTTTAAAATACCAATAGTCTATATTTAAAAATATAACTGTACTATTGCACGCAGAAAATATAATTTATCTCTCTTTCTTCTTCTTCCTTTCAAGTATTAGGCCAAGGCCTGTTACGATCCTATAGAAAATTTTCCCTTATGGGAAATTCTCATATAAGACTTGAAAGCATAATAATAGTCCCTTCGATTGGTTGCTGGCCAAAGGAAGGCAAGACCAGTGATGGGGCTGCCATCTTATAGCCTCTGGTCAGGCTTTCTGGAGAAGAGAAGAAAATAAAGGAAAGAAGAAATGGAAGAAAGGAAGGACTCCCTAGCCCTCGGATGCCCTAATAGCGTCGGGGTCGAAAAAACAAGAGTTAACCAAGAGAGGTTAGATAAAGTAAAGTTAAAAGAGTGCAAAACACAAGTAAGTGGAAGAAATGTTTTGCATAGCTTGGGCACCTTGTGGTCGCCATCCACATATCCCCTAGATGAGGACCCCTGAGGGATTTCGTCTGAATATTCAACATTCCATTTACTCGTACATGTAAATGTCAAATTTTATTTTCTATATAGACCCTAATATGTAGAAAACTATACTGAAGAACGAATAGAAAATAAAGCAGGTTATGTAAATTATCTGACAAAAAATCTGCTATTCATTCAAATACATAGGCTGTGAAGAAGAGATATATTACAGATAATAATAATAATAATAATAATAATAATAATAATAATAATAATAATAATCATAATGAACATGTCAAGAGAATGCCTACAGATAGAATCCCTCAGCTGTTACTAAAGTACAAACCAATAGGACATAGAAATGTTGGACGCCCATTTACTAGATGGGAGGATTCATTAAATCCCACTTGATGTGAAAACAGGTCAAAAGGCCTAATTTCATGAAGCAGAAGAAGAAGAAGATAATAAATCTTTATTAATTATTATTATTATTACTATTACGAGTATTATTAGCCTATTTAAATAAGGTATAGTTGGATATTTGGTGTGTCACAACACATGAATTATGTAGAAAGGGTATAATTAATAATAATAATAATAATAATAATAATAATAATAATAATAATAAACTAACTCACCAGCTCTATCCAACCACTATCATGGCTCTCCATGCATCCCTATACCGAGCTAACGCTTTCCAACCATCTCCCTTATTCCTTTATAATCTGCTTCCCGCAAATCATGGTTAATGTTATTCTCCCACCTCATTCTTGTTCTACCAACTGGGCACTTTCCCTCTGGTTTTCCTACAAGAAGCTTCCATACACCTCTTTCTCTCCCCATTCGTGGCACGTGTCCTGTCCACCGCAGTCTATGAAATTTAACTGCTCTTATTATATTGACTTTCAACAAAGACCAGGCAGTTCATTGTTATATAATTTTAACCATTGACCTGTCTGTTTACCTCTCTTTCGTTAAAAAAAAAGGACTTTATTATCAAATACTCATAATGTTCTTTCCTTCCTTAAAGTAAGAGTCCATGTTTCACATCCATATAATGTAACTGGAAGAGTAACACTTTTATATATATATATTCAGTTTAACGTTTTTTTTTAAAGGAGTTGGGACGACGAGAGTCCCTGTAATGCATAATAACATGCATTTTCAGAATTGAGCCTATGCCTAATTTCTTTGTGCATCCCATTCCTATTTGTATTTATTGTTCGTAGGATTTGAATTCAGCCACTTCTTCAAAATTTCCCTCATTTGTCAATAACCGTCCATTTCCATTATAAAATATATTTCTATTTGTGAACATAATAATAATAATAATAATAATAATAATAATAATAATAATAATAATAATAATAATAATAATAATAATAATAATAATAATAATAATAATAATAATAATAATAATAATAATTATAATACTTATAATAATAATAATTATAATAATTATAATTATAATAATAATAATAATAATAACAATAACAATAATAACATAAATAACAACATAAATAACAATAATAATAGTGATTATTATTATTATTATTATTATTATTATTATTATTATTATTATTATTATTATTATTATTATTATTATTATTATTATTATTAAGGTCGAATGTGTCTTATTTCCTATATTAAAATTAAGATATGATTTAATATCGCGATTTATTTTAAATCTGTATGGCAATTTAACATCCGAAAAAGAAATCATACTATCAATGGCATTAGTGTTAAATCCTTTTATATTGATTAGTAACCTTTTACCACGGCATAACCCGCCAACCTGCTGACATCTGATTCCCTCCTGCTGCGAGAACCTATTATTATTGTTGCACATCTAAATATGAGGTGATGCACTTTGACGTCCCGTGACACGTGTCCATTTATCATTTTTACACCACAGAAAATAAACGCTATTCAATTTGAAAAAAATAGTGTGTAATGCTAGTAAGTTAATGATAACATACACATCACAGTAAGGACAATAACATTACAGCAAATGCAAACGCTATTGACAAACTGTAGGAAGACTTATTAGACATATACTTCACAAAGTTACGATCATAGATTAGAATTCACACATAACCAAAGTAAACTTTGTTAAAGTGTCAAAATTACAATAATTTCTTACGTGTATTACGGACTTACGAGATTAAAAATTCTACAAGAATAGTTAGATATCTGCATATCCTCAATTTGCTGATATTCGCAAATATTATTATTTTTTTTACTTAGTTGAAACAGAAGCTCTTAAAGAATAGTTAGGTCGGCTTCAGTAGACTAGTGGTTATGTTTTTGTCTCTGGTTCCGAGGGACGAGGATTTAAACCCGGCCGGGGTCGATGGATTTTTAGGATGGAAAAATCCAAGGAGAAAGTCCTCCGGGACGGACTTTAAGCTATGGGTCCCGAGTCTGAAGATTTTTGAAGATTTTCAGACTCGTAAAAGATCCCTAAGCCTGAATAAAGAGGCATGTAAGCAAAATTTACGGAGCTCGTCATCCTAGTAATACCTTAGTTGCCTTCTAGATGTCTCATTGGACCTGTATGTTGATCGTATACATTCATGACATCTGTAGCCAAATAAACATAATTAAACTAAGTTAATTTAGTAACTCCTAACAAAAGGAGAGGCTAAGGTCTAATTTTGGGCTGTTACGCCATTATAGATAGAGTGGTTAGAAATCTGCATGTCCTGAATATGCTAATAACTTACTCCCAAATATTCTTCTATTTACTTTAAGTCGATAAAGTTATATGGAGGAAATGTTGCAAGTTGACAAAGAGAAGTGTTACATGCTCTAGCGTTACATTGAGGGTTTGCTGTATTTATATTTCTATGTTATAAGAACATAACGCCTTTCATAAGTCTAGAATAATACAGGGTGGACCGCTCGAATGGACCTAATTTCAATTGCTTGTTACTGGCAAACGGTTGAAGATAGAAACTTAAAACAACGTTCATATTACAGAAAAACTCACCAAGTTTTGATATCCAGATCACCACATCTCTATATGAGCCCCAGCAGTCACTGTGACGATATCAAAGCGATGAACAATTTCTTGCCAAGTACGTTGGAGTATGTCTTCTGGAATGTTCTCAATAGCCTCTATGATGCGCTCACGAAGATCACGAAGGTCTTTGACTGGGGTGGTGTAAACTTTATCTTTGACATAGCCCCAGAGAAAGAAATCCAGTGGTGTTAAATCGGGAGATCTCGGGGGCCACGCGATTGGTCCTCCCCTACCAATCCAACGGCCAGGGAAAATGTTGTCCAAAGTCGTACGAACTTCATTGGACCAGTGGGGAGGAGCACCATCTTGCTGGAAAACGATGTTAGGCTGCAGTTGTTCAATTTGTGGAAAGAAGAACTGCTCCAGCATGTCAAGATATGTGGTACCACGAACAGTTTTCTCGGCGAAGAAAAACGGTCCAATGACCTTATTATGTGACAAACTGCACCAAACATTCATCTTCGGACTATCACGAACATGCTCTTGAATAGCGTGAGGATTCTCCGATCCCCAGATCCGCACATTATGCCGGTTTACCTTGCCTGACAAATGGAAAGTGGCTTCGTCCGAGAAGAAAATCTTGGTCATGAAGCCAGGATCAGCGCCGAGACGGTCCAGCATCGTATTGGCGAATTCCACTCGTTTCGGCATGTCATTCGGCTCCAGACGTTGCACTAACTGCACTTTATATGCGTGCAGTTTGAGGCGTTTGTGGACAATCCGTTGTAATGTCGATTTTGGTATTTGAAGTTCCCGCGAAGCTCTTCTTAATGACTTCCGGGGGCTTCGCTCAAATGCGGCTTGAACATTTGCTACCATTTCATCGGATGCTCTGCGACCACCACCATGCTTCTTCAACACAGATCCTGTAGCTAATAATGTATCACGCCACTTCTTTATGCTTCTAGCAGTTGGAGCATCACGGTTAAACACACGCCGGAACTCCCTTTGAACTCTAATGATTGATTTAAACTCCGCATACCACAAAACAGCTTGCGCTTTCATCTGCGGAGTCGCCATTTTCACAAACAATTAAATCTAAGAACGAGAAACGTATCTTTGTGCCATCTACCGACAGGATTCGAAACTTGGTGAGTTTTTCTGTACTATGAACGTTGTTTTAAGTTTCTATCTTCAACCGTTTGCCAGTAACAAGCAATTGAAATTAGGTCCATTCGAGCGGTCCACCCTGTACGTAGTTCCTTGTAAGTTATAACTAAACCCTGGACATTTTCGACGAGCAATATCTGATTTCTTGCGTATACTTGTAGGTTGTAGGAACCGGAATTCATGGACAGAGGCTGTACATGTGCATTATTTAGGAAAACAATAAAGTTGAACTTTCGCGTTATGAAAATATTGTGTATCCAATTAGTTGAATATAATTTTATGTCATACGAAAATAAATAGCTTAATGAGACATTGCGAAAACTATAATACTAGCTGTTTATACTAGGAAAAGAGATGCCATTTATCTCATATATTTTTTGTATCTATAGAATATGTAGCTTCAATTCATGATCTTTTTACGAGAGTACCACGATTTACTTACGACTAAGTCCAATTGTTCAATTTATGTTCCAAGATTCTTGAGTGGCTGTATTTCATACGTTCACTAAAATTATCCTTTAGTTGACATAAAATATCGTTATAAAATAAGTACGTAGCTAAATATGATCAGTGTGTCAACTTCACTCGCCTCCGATGGTATCTTTACGTTGTTCGTGATAGAAGAACTTCCATATTTAATGACCCTACAATCTTAACCGACGGTAACATTGTCTTCAGAAGGATTACCCATGCCTAACAGGTCAAAGACGAAGAGCCAGACTAAAATAGATGCTTTGAACGATAGAATGGCGATCTTTTTCACTGTAAAAGCACATTTCAGTAAATTGATATAACATTTTCTGGAGATAAAATAGTCTCCCGTTCAGATCTCCATGCGGGGACTATTTAAAGGAACCATGGCAAACGAATAAACGTAGGGACATGTTTGTGGGGCAATAGAAAGTTAGGACATTATACAGTAGTCAAGTGATATACTAGAAATATTAACATGGAAATTAGATATATGTCTCTTAGATATAGTCGTTCTGCAGGAAGTTAGATGGCCCGGAGAAGGTAGTGAAGAATCAGGAATATTCAAACGAGAACATAATTAGGAAGGAATTTTTAATCCGAAAGGAAGTTCCTATCAGCTATCAAAGATGTTAGGCTTGTTAGTTATGGGATTTCATACGTGATTCAAAAGAGGAAACATGATTTTGTAATTGTAAATTTAATTACACGATAAGGATAACGAGATGAAGGACGAGTTTTATGAAGAATTAGAATGCATATTTAATAAGCTTTCGCGATATTATAAGGAAATTGTCTCAGAATATTTCAAAAGCAAACGTGGGATAGGAATATATATTCAGGACAACATTGGGCAAAATTCGGTCTTCATGAAAATAGTATATCCAATGGGGATAGTCAACGTATAAAATAATCTCAAAGAATATAACGTTCTAGCATAAGACACATCTTAAATATATTTGGTTGTCTTAAGATGGTGAAACACAAAACAAGATATAGGCCTATAATGTAGTAGATAAACGCTGGCACATTAGCGTTACCGAAATGAAGGGGATACACTGCAATTCGGACCATCATCTGATCAGGTTGAAAATAAGAGAATAGCTATCACTTATGAGAGGTACAAATGCTGAAGATAACTGAAACATGTGAATTAAAAAAAAACTGTGAAGTGATGAACTACTACAAGAATAACAGGTCAAAATTACGAATATATTTTAAATACTGGAATGCTCAGATGAAAATGTGCAAACTGAAGGAGGAAAAATCAAAATAATCATCTATGAAGTATACATGGCGAACACAATATTGAAAAACATAGTTAACAGACAGCACAAATAATAATCACAGAGCAGAGCGCATTAGTAGAGATGGAAATGGGGATAAAAGAATTAAATATGTATAAAGAAGTATCAGGTTCAGTTGGAATTTCAACACCACTCATAAAATCAGGAGGAGGAAAATTTATGAACAAGATACCCCGTTTCTTTAGCATGTTTTGGAGAAAAAATAACTCTTTAACTTGAATGGAAAGAATGAAATATCGTGGCAATCTTCTGTACAGGAGAAAAAAAATACAACGCCCTCAAAGACAAGTTAATTTTATTGAAAAGTGATGTGACAGGTAGTTTATCATTGTATGAGCATATGATAAAAAATTCAAATCAAATGATACACATATGTTACAGTAAGGGTGTCCAAACAGTCGCATCACCTCCATTTGGAGACAATGCAGGCGTGTATTCTCGCGTGTAAACGGTCATAAAAGTGCCGAATGACATTCTGCGATAGATTGTCACAAGCATCTTGCATCTTTTGTCGCAATTCAGCAATGGTTATTGCAGGCTCTGGGGCTTCATAATGCCCCGTCTTTGTTCAATTGGGGAGAGATTTGAGGATTTTTCTGGTCAGGGCAGTTGTTGTACACCACAAAGAGCATGTTGCGTCGCAGCAGGCGTGTGTGGACATGCGTTGACCTGCTGAAAAAGCACATGTCCTTCCTGTCCAAAAAAATGACAGTAGCACTGGGTTAGCAACCTGTGAAATGTAGCGGGCACTTTATCCTGTAGAAACACAAATTGTGACAGTGAGTTGTAACTGATCGTCCCCACACCATGAAGCCTGGAGTGAGTCCTGTGTATCATGGACAAATGCACTCGCCATTCAACTCTCCAGTCGACTCTTTCTCGACTCCAGAATAGCCGTGCCTGGCGGTGTTGTGATGTAAGTGGTACATGTGATCTTAGTCCTGCTACAAGCGGTTCCCAATGGACTTTGGTGACATAGCAGGTGCAAAATGTGCTCGGATTTATTCCTAGATGCTGTTTGGGCGGCCACCGCTATTTGTAAAATGTGTCGGTCTTGACGTACACTTAATGACAAAAAGAATAGGCCGACTCTTGATCTCGAATATTGTAAGTTTCAACGCGCAATTCACACGAGTAAATTAATTGCACAGTAGAGCTACAATAGGTTTCCCTTCTTCCTTTGAAGAGTATCCTTTCAAGCACAATTAGTCAGCGTACGCTTAGCTCAGTGCTTAGGGGCTTGATTCGTATGCAAACGGTCACAGGTTCGACTCCCGATTATGTTAATTTTTTTTAATTGTTAAAATGCTTTATATTTTATTCTGTCTGTCCATTCTTAAAGAAAAAAAACGTACTAACTATTTGGAAGCATTGCTATTTTTATTATAATTTATTCATTTATTTATAAACAGTTTTACAATGTAATAAAACATCTTCCTGTGCCCAAAGCTTTTTAAATTTGTATCTTCTTTCTCCATTATTCTCTATCTTCACATTCCAATTGTTCCAGATCTAGCTCCCTCATACCTCTTTTTACATCATCCGTCCATTGAAATCTAGGTCGACCTCTCTTTTCCTTTCCCAGGTGGAATCCATTCCAAAACTTGTCTGGGTAATCTTTTCTTTGGTATCCTACGTGTGTGACCATACATTCTAGTGTCTGTAGCTCACAAAATCTAATATTGAATTTTGGACTTTCATTTGTTATCTGATTATTGTATTTCTGATTTTTTTCCAATTTAGAATGTCTAGTTGAGCGTCTAGAACATCTATTCCAGTGGACTTCAACTTTAAACTCAAAATTTCTATTCAACTGCCAAGTTTCTGCACCGTATGTTAGCGTGCTTCGTGTTATGGATTATTAAATTTCCAATTTGGTATCCATTCATATGTTCTTATCCAACAAAACGCCGTTTAACATTGTTATTACTGATCTGCCTTTTTTGAATTCTATATTTTATGTCATTTTCTTGGGTACATTTTGAGTTAATTTTGATCCCCAGTTAATTAAATTCTTCATATCCTTTGATACATCCCATTATTAATATTATTATTACTACTATGGATGATAGACAATAAAAATAATAATAATATTATTTTTATTATCATTGTCCAACGTCTATGGGCTATTATTATGTTGGACTAGACATGTATAAACTAAAAATTTTAATTGAAGGGTGAAACTTTTTCCTCACCATTACGTAATAAATAAATAAACACATACATATATGAAGCTATATTATATTTTATTACATACATTTATAGTATTATTATTAAAACGTGGTACTGCACACACAATTAAATTTATTAGCCAAATAGTGTGATACAATTTACGAAGGCAGGAATATTACTTAATATAGTGTAAAGTGGACGTAGATTACATGGCAGGAATTAAATGTTATAGCACTTATAGGATGTATTTTGCGATATAAATGAATAAAAAAACATTGTTGAAGTATTCGAACCCTGGCTTGCTTTCATACATATTTCATCTTTTTGTAAGTGGTTTAACGATCTACGCTAATCGAACGTCAGACACTAGTTGTCTAAATATTGGTTGTCTTGTACTTTTGCACTATGAACGGGAGTTAAACTTTATTTGAAATGTCTCAATTTGAGTAATATTGCATTTGTCGAACACTCGTAAATATCTAGAAACTGTCTCCTTCATTGTTCTTTAACTATTTAAGGCGATTAAAACCAAATACAGCGTATTTAAAACATTTAATAGTACGTTACCTCGTGAATCACAGCTTTAGCTTTTCGAGCATGCGCAGTGGGTCATAACAGGGACTGCTTTTTTTTTTGTCGCTATATGTACGTCTGTGCTACGGATCCGTCCAGAACATGATCGACTAGGGTGGGAACATTACACATACCACTGCTGAAAGTAGCCATACACCATCGATACATTATGCCCAACATGTGCAGCAATCCGTCGATATATTCATCCAGCTTCCAGCAGGTCTACAACGCGACCCCGTTCAAATGGCTGAAGTGGTTCATCAGGAGCACGTACTCGTCGGCGGGCACGGTTCTACCCTAGAGTGAATGTTGCATACACTGTTCATATGTAAAAGCAACACAGTTACTGCCTGCAGAGTCAAAACAGAGGACGCACAAACAGGCCTCCTGAGCGCCATGACCATGATAAATGAATTACTAATACTACAACCCCTCAGTATGCACATAATATCAATGAGCACAGTCCATTAAGGTGTTGCACTTTTTCCCGGCAGTGTATAAGAAAGGAGATAACTCTGATTGCAACAACTATAGGGGCATTTGTTTAAATTCAACTTCGTACAAAGTTTAAAAATATTTTAGTGATAATAAATTTGTAGACCTATGTATTACCCTTATATTTTCCTCATGATAAGTGGATATAGAGGAAATAGGTGTAACCTACAATAGATCAAATTTTTAGTATAAGATTCTAGAAATTAAATAGGAATATGATGGTACTATGCATCAAATATACATACACTCCGAGAATGCATAATATCGAATTAATAGAGAAAAGTTGTAGGCCCGCTATAGTATTCTGCTAGAATTCAAAATTTCGAAATTTCTTTGATTGTGTCTAAATGGCTCAAGGAGTATGGTGCGGCTGGACAAATTTTTTGAGATAGATCTACTTTTGAAATTCATAATGATTTAAAGCAAGGAAATGAATTATCTCCGCTTCTATTAAGTTGTGTATTAGAGCATATTCATCAAATTTTTAGAGAGAGAAAAAAAAAAAGAGCATACAACTCAATAATATTAATCAGTTATTGGTAAGTGCTGATTATATAGTATTATTAGCCGATGCGATAGTGAGAAAATGCTAAAAGCTAATACACATATTGATTAATACTGAGAAATTGGTGCTGGTAAGTAATATCAACAAAATTAAATATATGGTCACATGTAGAAGTACATTATTAAATAGGTTTGAAATATACTTGTTAATAATAAATTAGAGGAAAGTTGAGGTAGTGGCGGAATTAAAATGGCTGGAAACGGTAATTACAAACAAGAATGAGGTGCAGAAAGAAATTAAACGTAGGCCCAATTCTGGAAAGGCATGCTGTTATGCGTTACAAGAACTCTTGTCATCCCAACTTTTCTAAAAATGTTAAAATATGTATAACATGTTTATTCTTCAGTTGGACTATGGATGCGAAATATGGTCTGTTACTTTAAGAGAGAAGAAAAGATTGCGAGTAGGCCTATATGAGAATAAAGTGCTTAGGATAAATTTTGGATCGAAGAGAGATGAACACACAGTTGTGTGGAGAAAACAACATAACAGTGAGCTATATGATCGTCATGGGAAACCAAACATAATAAGAACAATTAAAATACGTAGGTCAAGAATAAGGTGGGAGACTAATAGTATTCGTGCTTTGAAGGAGGTGTTTTTTCAGGAAATGATTGGAAAACATTAGGTCAGGATAGGGATGTGAGAAGAGCATATGTTTGCGCTATCATGATTCTCCGGATTCGAGAGTTAGTTAATTGTCAACTTCAGTAAAATACTTTTTGAGATCAGTGATTTCTCGTCGTGTATCGCTGACAAAATTTTAATAACATTCTATCATCGGATGACAAAAAGTGGGGCGGAGATGATTTCCCTGACTCCATAGTATTTCCTGTTTTCCCTAGTTCATGGTTATGACATGAAGACAAAACCACTTTCTTGTTTTTGCTCGATTCCTGAAACTGCGTCGCTGTTATATTGTTCGAACTTTCTATTCTCTTGTACTGAAAGTTCGTTGCTGCGGAAGGAAATGTTTGTGGTGCGTTAAACATTAAAACTTCACTTCTAAAACCTTCTTAACAATGCATTACTTAAATATTATTGACCTATAGGAATTAGAATTTATACCAAAAACGGCAATGAAAGTCCTGTCAGAATTCACAAAGGTTTAGAAAATTAGACAACTACAAAATCTCCTGCTTTAGCCTCAGTTTCATAATTATCTTCTCGAAACTATCATGAGTGAAATTTATCCCAAGGAAATTTTAGCTGATCGTAGAAATATTGAAATACAGCTCAAGATTTTGCTAACGTAGAAATATTCCTTTATAACTCTATTTATTGGCATTGTGTGAAATATAATTAAATAACTAACAACTCACTTTGACTTATGAAACACGCAAGTTCATACCGTCCTTACTAACCCTCTCTATCGCACCCTTTTCTCAGCCAACTAAATATACTTCATATCACTGACATCCAATCCCTGATACATCAGACTATTATCAATCCATCTAGGTATTGTTAATGGCATTCTCCCCAAAGGTTTCCCAATAAATATTGTGAAAACATTTCCACTGTCTCTTATCGAGCTACATGATCTGACCATATCAATTTCCTAGACTTAATAATCCTATCAGCATTAGGATAACGATATAAATTATAAAGTTCCTCATTGTCTTTTTCATCCATCCCTTATGAGATATATTAACCTTAGGGATGATAACATTTTTTTTAAGTTGTGAGTTAAATTGTAGCGACCCATACATCAATTTTAATGCAGTAAAGGGGTGACATGCCTTGAAAGAAAGAAGCTTATTTTTTACAATGAATACAAAGATGTTTCTCTTTGTGAAAGCAGTTATTTTTATAGTTACGGTGTAACTTCTTGAATTGATTAAAATCATTCGTTGTAATTATGTGAAAATTAATATAAATATGGAACATTTAAGCTATTAAATGTTCAGGGAAGATCTCGCAAGCAAAGGATGAAATAACAGCAACACTT
The DNA here is from genome assembly GCA_030220185.1 of Diploptera punctata. Taxonomy (NCBI): domain Eukaryota; kingdom Metazoa; phylum Arthropoda; class Insecta; order Blattodea; family Blaberidae; genus Diploptera; species Diploptera punctata. The sequence continues at coordinate 3,370,354 of JASPKZ010003852.1, forward strand.
TATGCTGTGTCAAATACAAATTTTGAAATAATTTATAAATTGTTTATTATGTTCAAATGTTTACTTTTCTAAAATTTGAATCTGTTTATTTAAATCATTTCTATTAAAAATCGTGATTATGTAGCTGTTACTACATGTTGTTTTTAAATTGAGTATAAAACGACGAAATAGGCCTACTGTATGTACGCTATTTAAAGAACTGTTTTCAAAAGCTATGACAGACATTTTAAGAGGATTACTTACGTATATTTTAAGTTATTCAGTTTATTAAAAGATAAATAAATGCCTTGTTAACGAAATTACTTATATTTGAGCGGGGAATTAGTTTTAATTTCTTTATTCTACCATCAGAAAGAAAGAAAGAAAGAAAGAAAGAAAGAAAGAAAGACTCTCTTCCATTCTCCAACCATGTATCAAACAATTTATCTATTTTTCTTCAATGCCACTCTATGAATATAATGAACTGTTTCAATACAAGCATCTGTAACTCTGTGCCAGCCCTAACACCAGTAGCAAACCAATTCAACGTCTCAGCCCTAGTGAATCTATGGAACATATTTCTATCTGGCATACTGGTTTATAACAGTCACTCAGTTTTCCATTAAAACATTCTCCTGTCTGCTTAGTATTGATACCGTCCCGCTTTTGTGTGTTTACGCAAGACGCAATATTCACAGGAAATGTAACCGCGGCTTTCTTAGTATTCTAGTCTCGTCTCCCTCAGGCAAAGGGGTGGTTTTTTTTCTAATACTCGCGAGGGCGCATTGTGAGGATGATTACGTAACGTGAGCGTGTGACGGTAACGTAGAAGTGATATAAGTTCAATTTATGTTGTGCATTTTAAGATAAATTTTAATTTCTACTTTTAAATACAAAGAAAAGTAGTAAGTAAAATAATAAGTTAAGAGTATTAAACAAAAACTGTCTTTGCAAAAAAAAATTCTTCAGGAGCGCCAAAAGAGTATTCTTCACAGTAGAATTTGTAATATAGGACTATTAAAAGATTTTTAAACATTTTGAGGCTTTTCAAATGGCAGTTACATTTCGGTATACCTCGAAAAAAAGTCCAGAATTTTAAAATGTTCCGACACGGATGGTTTTTCATAGGCAATTTACAATAGGTTCGAAACTGACGACTATGAGGAAACCGAAAATTAATATAGTACACAAACGAAATTCTGAAATATAGCATTCGTTAAGTATTGTTATAGAAAAACACTACAGAAAATAATGGTTAATTTGCAGAACAAATTATTATTTTCAATAAATTACTAGTATGAATTATTTTTTAAACTTACTCTGGTGCGGATGTTAACTTCTTATTCTTCTAAAATTCATTTTAAAGCGCCGTTGGGGTTAATAAAATGAGTACCGGGTATATCAGAAGTCCTCAACTAAAATAAATTTCTATTTTAACTACTTGAAGTTTTTCAAACAGAAATTTATTTTAGTTGATGACTGTTATATCAGATACTCATTTTATATTTTTATAATTTTGTATTCTCGTCCATATAAGATTAAATACAAATATAAGTTTTATAAGAGGTCAGAATTTATTAAATACTCTTCAGATATTTATTACTAATGGCTAGCTTAGACGTGAGATCCGAGGATATAGGCGGTTATCACGCAGGGCTGACAACCCAGCTCATCCCGATTATCTAGAAAGGTTCCTACTACCCCAAAGAACATCCAGAGGCCTGTGGTGAGACCAATTTACTTTACCTTTAGAAATTAGTATATAAATTAATCGGAACTCGGGTTTTGCTCAGGCTAAAAACACAGAAACTAAGTTCAGAGCTATAATATAATTATGAATATTAAAAATTTAATATAATCATAGTGTAAATATATTGAAAAAAAGCCTCGCACATTTAGTACTATGCTAAACATATTTGTTAAATAATAAAAGTCAGTCTTAATCATTTTCTTGGACCCTTTGATGGGCAAATGAGCGTACACTGTTCTTTGTAAATTAGTCAATATTTTAGTAAATGTTCTAACTTGTTGACTTACTATTATGAAGTAGGCCTACATTGTTTTGAAGCATTCAACACTGAATTTAAAAAAATTGCAATATAAACTAGGTATGAAACCCCACTATAAACATTTTACAATCCACAGTTTTGAATAAGAAAACACTTATGTATTTACACATGTATTTTCCCCGAAGAAAGGATGATATATATATATATATATATATATAAAGATCAGACATTACGTGATAAGTACAAGCAATGATTCACAATTTACTGTAATATATAACGGAGCTATACAAATTCGATTTATATGCTTATGGTTTTATAGTCGGGCCCTAATATTTGCTTATATTTTTTAGAACCAGGCTAAGTCGTAAGACCCCAAGAAAATTGGGCTTTATGTAAATTCAAGGAACAAGTAACGCTGAAAAAAAAACTAATCTTGATATAAAAAAATTGTACCTAGAATCGAACATCAGATCTTTCCTTTGCAGAGCATATGGAAATGAGAACCGATATATCACCGGCCACTGTGAAGCCAGAGGTATAACGAATTTCGCTTTGCAAAACGAATAGAAGAATAGTTCACAATGTGCTATATGAGATAATGGATATATGTAAATTCGATGTATGTGCTCTGCGTTTTATAACTACTCATCTGGAAAACTTCAAGATAACATAGTAATGCGTTTTATATAATAAAGTATAAATATTAGCTATAAAAACCATTTAATAACTTTGAGCGCCTGAAAAAGATATTCTAACTTTCAGTGGTTGATTTTATAGTCAGGCGTAAAATTTATTTCCTTATTTTTTAGAAAGCCAGGCATAAGTTTCTCTACTTTTTACATTAATTTCAATGGTCAACTAACGGTGAGGAGAACTAATCTTGATAAAATAATAACATCTGAACTTAGAATCACCCGTCATCTCCTTTCCATACATAATCAGAACCGAGATGTTTCGCGCCATTGGAGAATCATATTTCCAGCTATAACAACAGGCATATTATTTTTTAAATCTAACACATAAAACAATGTTGTGAACAGTGCTCTGAATTGTTAATCAGAAATTATCTCATCTTTCTTTGAGTCCAAATCACACCGAAACGTTTGCTTCGTTATGCGACGTTACTTAAAAATAACCACCAACGGTCCATGTAAACTTATTTTTACATAGATAGAAACATTTAAAATGGCCGAGAACTGCTTACTGCATACTCTCTATTGTTAATACATATTTTTCAGCCGGAAAAGGCACGAGGGTCTCTTCAGGGCGTGTTTTAGATTATGCTTCTTTCTGGGTTCTACTGGTGTGAAAGACAAGGAATTCGATAATTAGTAACAATGAGTTGTGTAATTAATTAAAAAGGGTTTATTTTATTAACCTCGTATGAACAACACATTACACAACAAATTAATATTATCTTGAAGGCTACTTAAACAAATCTAGACTTCCCTAGTATATTTTACGTACGATAGATTGATTCACACTTTTAGGCAATAATATGGGAGCAACAGGCTCCTCTGAATACTCGTAATATGATAAACTAGCCCACACTGTTTTCAATAAGGGAGATACTTGCTCTTCTCTGTATGCACTCGTATGGGAGCCACTGGCCACACACCGTGTGTGTGTTACTAACCACACTATGTTAACAATAAAATTTCTTGGCCTTTTATATTAATTTTCCAAGGAAGTTTTAAATTGGCTCAAGTATTCCTTTTAACAAAATTTATTGTTTTGCAAATTTGAACATATTCAACACGTCAATCAAATTTATACTTTTATGATAAACATTAGTTTCGCGCTAGATACATATACCTGCCAACCCTTGAGTTACCGTTAACCACTGTATAACAAAAGCTTATTGTGTGGTCCTAAATAATAACCAAATTAATTCTAGGAATTACCCCGCCTCAATTTTTAACCATTAAAAATATGAATCACATATGATGAGTGTTTTTATTTGTACCTTCATTCCTGGCTTGAATATGTAATATACAGAAGTTAAGTTCACCCCAGTACATTCTCCCTACAGAAAAAAAACATTGTTTATTATGCAATAAAGCATGACCTTAATTAAATTTGGAAAATTCCTTTCGCACATCGTGCTTGTGTGCAGATAATGCATTGTTGCCAGAATGTGGTCAGGTGAATGAAATTAATTCCACAGGGAAATTAAACTCGGCTATAAAATGCAACTTGAGCGGTTGCCGGCACCCTTGCCTCTGCACTTAAATTAACACCAGTATTCTCTCTTGAGTAAGTTGGCTTCATCACAATAACACGTTTCATTCACTCAACAGAAACGTATTCCAAAATAAACCTTCTACGTAAAAATATTGACTGTTGACATTTTCTTCCGATTAATATTGAGTAATCGTACTATGCATCTCAAATTGGCTTTAGAAATGCTGCGGTAGCCGGCAAAAGAAGGTTCTTCCTAAGTTAATCTGCAGTAATTTGTTATGCAGAAAGAGCGCGGAGATCTACAACTGAGATGTTACTACGCTGGTTTCCGTGATATTTATTTTTCATTCTAAAAACCTGCTATTGTCTTTTTAATCGGTCCTATGTTGTTAAAGCGATAAATCGTGAAATTCTCATATTATCATTATTTTAGTTAGCCTATTTTCTGTTTCCGTGATCACGGTTCTTAGTTGTCCTCTACAAATATGCTGTAAAAAAGTTTTGACAGAATTAGTTTGCTGTAAATGTAAGTTATTGCATGCAATAATAAGTTATTATTTTATTCCATCCATCCATAGTAATGCTGCCCAAAGGCAGGTCCTTCACTGCAATCATATCATTTTCATGTTATGTTTGCAGCTTTACTAGGGAATTGTACAGGTGTGGTAGCTTCCCGTTGCTTTCCACACCGGTGAAGATGATGGTAATGATGATGATAATGATAAGGATGATGATGATGGCCATATGATTTCGGGGACCGGTTGGGCCTGGAAGTTTTCCTGACATTTGTCTTACAGGTGAGGAAAAACCCCGATAAAAACCTCACCCAGAAAAACTGCCCCGACCGGGGATCGAACCCGGGCCCGCTGCGTGACAAGGCAGCACGCTACCTCGAGACCACAGCGGTGGACATTATTTTATTAGTTCTCATAATATTATTCTTTAAACTGATTAATTAACTTGGATTATACCTACCTAGTACTTACACATAATTTAATTAAATATAAGAGATTAAGAGAAATTTTAAAATACTAATGCGTTTTTTTAGTACGGTATCACTAAAAATTGAATCCTACAACCTTCTCTTCCCCGTCAAGTTTGATATTCCTCCGATGAAAGAGGCTGTAACATGAGACTTTTATCAATGTATATTGAGATAATATAGTAATAAGTAGAATAAGTGACTTGCCGAGCTTAATACATATTACCGTTATTACTTGTAAATGGACTCGCGATTTTTAAACACGAACAGCCTAATTTTCTATGTAATTTTATTAATCAATTGATTATCCCATTTTTAGTATTGTTTTATCAACTTTGTATATGCCCTATCCTCTTCATGAATATTGATATTTTTCTCTAAAACTGTTTTACATCTTGACACTTACTACCATTATTGTAAATATTATTATCGTAATTGTTCATTAATCATAATTTGTAAAAAAATGAATGTATACGCACACTAGTATTTGTTGTATGCTTTAATTTGCTAAGATTGAGTGGAAGAGATGGCCCCAGGGCTTTAATTGAACCAGTATAAATAAAGTTTTATTATATCTGGAACGATTTATTTTAATTTGACAGATTACAAGTTCAGGCCTACATGAAGGCACTATTTCATCTAAGTAAATTTAAAGAAAACAAATCATAATAATTGCAGTAAACAAATATAGGTAGTCTTTACTCTGAAACGAAGCACTTTCTATCATGTTATTATTTAAACATTTCTCATACATATCAAATTGCCATTCAATATGTATTAAATGAACTCTAGATGTGTAGCATTATCCGATGTCAAGCTTACTACTTATTTAATGTGTTACTCTGAATCATTTCTATTCTGTATCAAAAATTTACTTTGGTGAGATTACATAATTATTCATCAGTTTTAATAACAATTGCTTCCGATCTTATAGGTTTTATGCGTATACACGCCAACGACTTTGAAAAATTGATGTTCCCGAAAAATGTATTAATATTATAATCCCTTTAATTCTATGGTAGAGCCTATATAATTAATATATTTTTCTTTAGAATTCTCATTTTTTAATTAATTTACAGTATATTTATAATTTATGGTAGTTTGTCGCTTTCATGTGGTTAGTAGAATCCCGGCGACCTAACTAACCAACTCACTAGCTCTATCGAACTCGTAGGTTCATGGCCACGAGGACATAAGCTCTCCAACAATCCCTATTCTGAGCTAATGTTTTCCAATCATCCTCTGTATAATTTACTTCCCTCAAATCATGGATAATATTATTCTTCCACCTCATTCGTGGTCTACTAACTGGGCGTTTTCCCTCTGGTTTTCCTACAAGAAACTTCCACGCACGTCTTTCATTCCCCATTCGTGCCACATGTCCTTCCCATTGCAGTCTACGAGACTTAACTGTTCTTATTATCCTATATCTGGCTTCTTATACATACCATGTAGCTGACTGTTATGTAGTTTTCTTCACTCACTTGTCCCGGCGACCTATTTGGTGCTTATATAGTGGTGGCATAGGCTTACTGATAACCACATATCTACGAGGCTCTCCATTATATAATATCTGTGACTGAAATCCCGCTTTCTGCCTAAAGCCAACCGCCGCCCGGGTAATTATTGGCCTATCGATACCGTATTGATGGAAATCTTAAAGGAAGGAGGTTAAAAATAACACTGTTTTGCATGGATGTTGTTTTTTTAAATAAATGAGCGTTTCTGATTCACAATTTCACACTGATTACAAAAATGAAATCCGTTTTTGCGTACCACGTCAGAATTGTTTATACAATTCAAAATTTTATGTTTTGAATATTTTTCGTAATATAGAGATCAGGATAAATCGTGGTGTCCTCACAAAGTGTGTTGTAGTTGTGTTGCAGAGTTAAGGAGTTGGAAAAATTGATAAAAAAAGTCATTGCCCTTTGGTATCCTTATGGTTTGGAGGGAATCTACAAATCATGGAGACGATTGTTATTTTTGAACTGTTAAAGTAGCAGGATATAATGCTAAAAACAAGAAAGATATTGCATATTCTAACATTCCCTCTGCCATTCAGCCTGTACCTCATGGTCCTGATATTCAGGGTCCTTTACACGCTGAATCAGATACGAGTATATTGCCTCTGCATCCAGTAGCACTGAAACTGAATCTCCTGTGGATGATGTACCATGTAATTCAGATCATGATAGATGTTTTAATCAAAGTGAGCTTAATGATTTAGTGAGTGATTTAAATTTGCCTAAAGAATAAGCAGAACTGTTAGGCTCTCGGTTAAAAGGAAAGAAAGTATTGACTGAGAGTACATATTTTTCATGTTACATGCATCGTGAGAAGGAACTTGTCCCTTTTTTTTTGCTGAAGAAGAAAGTTTAGTATACTGCCAAGACATCCCTGCTGTCTTAAAATTTTGTAAGAAACTGTAATCTAAAAGAGTGGAGATTCTCCATAGATTCTTCTCAAAAAAGTATTAAAGGTGTTTTGCTTCATAATGGAAACATTCATCCTTCCATTCCTGTGACCCATTTTTTGTTTAAGGAGACATATATGAAAATGTAAAGTTTTTGTTACAAAAACCGCAGTACGAAAACCATCTATGCTGGTCTGTGGAGATTTCATGATTATTGGATTATTAGTTGGTCAGCAAGCTGGTTTCACAAAATACCCTTGTTTGGCATGTGAATAGGATAGCAGAGCTAGAACACTGGGAAAGGGAACAATAGTCACGTAGGACTAATTTAATACCGGGCGAAAAAATATAAGAAGTGAACCTCTTATTGATCCCTCAAAAATATTGTTGCCACCTCTCGATGTAAAATTAGATCCAATGAAACAATTTGTGAAAACTCTAGATAAAGACAGTGAGTGCTTTAAATACCTTTGCGCTACATTTACTTCATTATCCTATGAAAAAATTAAAGCTGTTGCAATCGTTGGCCCGCAAATTCGAAAACTGATGATGGGCAGTCAGTTCGAGAATACTATTAGTCGAAAAGTGAAATATACCTGGAATGCTGATAATTATTAACTATTATTATTAAGTAATGATTAATTAGTGGAAAATAACAAATTCTGGCCTAGTTTTTCACACAAAATTCTTGTTGAAAATAATTATTACGTTTTACAGAGCTATAATTTCATTTCAAGTTATTCATGAATATTTTGAAAACCTGAGGTGATGGGAGAAAATTGAGATCATTTTCGAATTCAGCACAAAAAAATCCATTTAGAATCACCTATCAGATTTAAAAAAAAAGCAAAAAATAAGTTTTTAAATGCAGAACGGTGTAATTAGTGAAAAATAATAATGTTTAATTATTATCATCCAGTTCCCGAAAATGCTAAAATTAGTAGACGGTAAAAACAAATTATTTTGGTATAGTTAGGGTATCGAATGGTGTCCAATCAGTCTCCTGCGGACAACTGAATAGCTTGATACAAGAAGTAGCGAAATCCGGTTAGGAAACTGAAACTATGGTTTAGAGACTAACCACGTGACTCTCTGTTAGCCAGTGACAGTAACTAATTCAGCCGATATTGTTCTCGGAGCTAGTGTGCCATGGTTAAAAAAAATGTATTTAAAACATGTAGAGTAGGCTATTCATTTTACGAATAATCTGGTGTAAAAAACCAATTTACACTTATTTTAATTCCTGTCCGGTTTTGAGATTTTTATAAAATTTACTATCTTGTGCAGACGTGTAGCGTGTTGCACAACGTGTAAGCATTAAAATGTTCACATCGCATGACGGAGGTTCTTTACGATGTACTTTACCTTTCTCAGCTATAAAACTGTGTTCTACCATTTTATATATTCCCATTTCATCTATTTCCCATCAACTCTATGGTTGATGTGAAAACACGAAAACAGGAATTCCGTAAGTCATGTGCTTGACGTTTTATATCGGGTTAAAAAGACTAGTTTACGTAATTACTCTTTAACGTTCGGTACGTTTTTACTAAAGGAATAAAATTATTAAACATTACATTATTTTATTTTCATATTATATTTTAATTATTAGGGAAGTTTAAAAAATGGCAAATGACTTCTAAATTTCAACGGCAAAGCAAAATATACAATTAATAATAATCATCGCAATTTTGAGTAGAGCTAACCTTAATTTAAGACCCATATTACGTCTAATGAAATTCAGATTGTAAAACTTTATTTTTTACAGAAGGACCGTTAATATAAATACGTACCAGTACATAAGATCATGTACGTTAAAAAAAACACTGTAGGTTTTGTGATAAGCGCACCATCTGCAAGCTACTAATTAATGAAACTTTTTAAGTTAACAATTGCAATTAAGAAAAGAGGAAGTCGCTATCTCTAACAGTTTTGCAGTTATTAATTAATTAAATAATCAGAGACTTTGCCTATAAGATCTATGTCTTACATGAAATAGAGAGAAATATAGAATAATTGTAATGAAATCTAAGTAAGAAAAAATAAGAAAAACTCTCGAGGACGAGAAAAAAAAACCTGTTGTGCCGATCGATGCCCAGATCCCAATAATTCAGACCCGCAGACTTAATGCTCGAATCGAAACAAAGGATATGACTCACTAGTGCAGTTTTTCTTCTGTCTACGATTAGACGATTCGATAATCTGTATTGTAGGACGATGTTCATTTGTCTGTTTAGTATCTAATTAGTGTTGTTTTCCTTTACCCGGAACCAGTGCTTCTTTTGTTTCCATTAATCACAAAACTGCTAACAGCGATGCTGAAGGTACCATCGTAACATGTATTGTTTTCTCCTTAACTTACATAACTACAGCAGAAAATGTCGTTTAATTAATATGTTATAAAAGGTAATAATGGTTTAACTAGACCTGGGTACATATTCAATACTAATACTGAATAACATTATTTAGGAAAAAAAGTGAGTCTAATACTATAAATAGGCCTATAATAAGCCTAATTGAAGAGCGTGGAGTAGCTTATACACAATAGTGATAAGCCAAGTATATAATACTTTTGGAGAGTTATATGAATTATAGAAAATATGTACAGTATGTCTACCCTATATAACTGTATTCATACTTAAACCTATAGTGATTAAAAAGCAACCGTCTGAAATTGTACATCCGAGGGTGAAAATCTGAGAGTTTGTATACGGTATGCTGTTTTAAATGTGGTCTGTAATTAAAAACAAGATAGTAACAGATCAAATGTTTAATAAATTATAAAGAACATCAAAACTGATGTTATAAACTAACTTTCGCGACTAAATGCTAGAACTTCTAATGATAAACAATTAGAAATTAAATAATTATGGGAAAAAATCAGAATACATGTGTTTTATTAAAACAAAACAACTATAAAATGACTCATATTCGGGATATTTGACCAATGTGACTCAGCTTTTTTTAATGGTTTTTCACAGTTCTTAAGACAAACGCCATTTCACTACACAATCCGTTCATTATGAATTACGGTAATCATAATTTCATTCTTCATTCAAATTAATATCGGATGCTTTTTAATGAAGGTAAATGATATAACAATATATACAATCTTCATTGATCTGCGATATGATCTAAGATTTTCGAGCATCTGAAAATTGAAGTAATTTTATTTTTTAACTACCGGAATCAATATCATTGTTAGTGAAATAATTGACTAAGATAACAAAATAAGTAGATGAGCTAAATGTTTAACTAACTTTACTTAGATCCAATACGAATCTAACTTGTTTACATTTGTTTTCTTTAATGTCGGTCCTGGTATACTAGTGGTTACGATGGCCATCTCTGGTTTTAAGGTTCGCGGAATCAAGTCGGCCTCGAAATTTTAATTTTTTTTTTCAGAACGTAAAAATTCCTACATATGGCTTCCTCTGAAAGGGAGAGGAAATTCATGGCTCCAGTATTCTAGATTTACGGAACATAAAAGAACCTCGAGCCTTTCAAAGGCCTTTCAGCAACATTTGTCGATTCTTATCCGCCCAGCTTTGGATTGTGACGCTAATGGCCTGAGCTGTTAAAGAGCGTTGTTAAACAAAATCCAATCTACATTTTTATTTAATAATAATAATAATAATAATAATAATAATAATAATAATAATAATAATAATAATAATAATGTCCATAAGATATAAAAAAGTTGCGATTATGATTTTATTCCTTAGAGATACCATCTTTCTTTGAATTAAATTGGTATATCTGTATAGTTCGTATTTTAACGTAACTGGTGTGTAGGCCTTGTGTATAGAATTCGAAGTCTACTGTTATCTTACATTCTGTAGGCCTATCTCGTCTTATTATCTTGTCATTTCATCATTGTCGTTTCCTGTATGAAAATTCTTCTGTCTTATGTTTCCTGTTCGGTTAGTAGGGAAAGGAAATTCGTCTCCCCTCTTGCCGAGCTCTTAAAGTGTTTTGATGAAAAATTGCCCCTCAGACAAATATGCAAAAGCGCCCTTGCACTCGAGGGTGACGTCATGAGAGAAGGGGCATTCATTTCACAGCAGTTTAATTTATCCAGTTCTGGAATGAACTTGTATTACAGTTTAATTATTATTTTGTACAACTTACTATTTTAAGCCAATGTTATGTACATTTTATTTATTTTTGAGTATATTTACAACGAAACTTTTGTTAATCGAAATTCAGTTTTCCATGTTACATTTTCTATATAAGGGTTATTAAATAATGCTGGACTGCTCATCTCGTTATACTTGCAGATATTTTTGTACCTTGATAATCCCCTTTGTCATATTGAATTCATTTTGTATTATTTAAATGCTAGAATGATGTAAAATTTCTGATTTAGCGTACTTTTATAATTATTGTAAAAATGGTCAATAATTTTACAATTATGATACTGATAATGCTATGAATGCAATTCGTATAAAAACATTGAACAAATTAATAACCATTTTTTTGTTTGAACGTGATTATGAAGGTTAAATGTATAAAAAACTAATATTTGTAAAATGTGGTACATTGTAGGCCTAATTACCGTAGTTCCATACGAATAATGATTTATCTTGTCCTAATAATTTCCACACTATTAAAGAATAGTTAAAAACTCTATGTTTAATTTCTGTTTGCATAACATTAGGTCTATATCCTGACATTATCAAAGTTTAAAAAAAAAAGTAAATAAATTAAATTTTTAGATTGTTATAATTTCAGAAATTATGGTAGATTTATTCTGGAACATTATCCCTACCACCACAAAAACTGGCATTCATACGTTCAGAAACATTTCATAAGGCTTCGGAATGGGATCGATCATAGGAAGAAACTAGTACTGTCAGGGTTAAGTCTAGGATATTGAGATGGACAGGTCATATACCTCGAGTGGGTAACTATATAAATCCTTTAAAATAAAATACAAGAATCTAGAAAGAGCATGTTCAAAGAACGAAAGATGAACGCATATCAAAAATTAAACTTAATTACAAACCAAAAGGAGACAGGAATGTTGTTAGACTGAATAAAAAAAAAATGGATTCAACTTTTTGAATGAGAATCTGAGACCGGAACTAGCCACATAGCTTAATCCATGATTGTTGTTGTTGTTGATGATGATGATAAAATATTTACTGGGGGAAAAAATCTTGGGGAAAGCCTAGGCTTACGTGAACGCATATTTTTCAGATGGTTCCTCGGGAACTGGATATCGATTATGAGAACTGGATTTAGTTAGCTGATTTTGGAGGGTCTGAGTGAATGCCCATTGAATATAAGTATTTCAAAGCCGTAGAATTAATAACTATCACGCGTGAATTATGTGCTTAAATGTCTTACAAATCTATTTGAGTTCAAATTATGGATAAGCCTTATTAAAAAATAGATTAAGACTTTTTTGACAAGAAAAAATCAAATACATTAGGCATTTATTTGATGCTAGGCCCTCAAGGTGAATAGCAGCCAGAAAAATATATTCGAGCAACTCACTGCATCCTTTGTTGCTGTATAGCTCTAAGTCTTAGATGTTAAAATTATTCTAAGGATTAAAAAATATAAATGTTTGGAGACCTCATAATATTAGAAAATAATCCATTTTGTCGACATTTCTAGTGGCAAATGTTGAAACTCTGATAATTTAATATAAAAATAGTTTTTGGAAATTTGTTCTATTTCCTTTAAAATATTTTGTAACATCTTACACATTTTATGACCTTCTTCAGAATTGAATACGGTAGTATTTACAAGTAGCGTGTTGTCAGAGGCAGCATTTTACCGCCACAAGGAAGTTTATCTCAATTTAATTGTGTACATTAAACGAGTTGTGGCACAATTACCTGTTCCCAAGAGAAAGTTTATGCTGTTTTCATGTTAACAAACAACGTTCTTTATTTATTGTGAGAGAGATATTATAGCAGTAGTAATTGTCTTAACGTGACATCTGCTTTATATTTTACAAGAAATGCGTAAACTTTTAAGTAAACTGCCAAATTCGATAACAATGCTGACTTTTTTTTCTTGTATTATACCAGTATATTTAAATGTATGACGTCGATTCTTAATTTTTTAAACAAATTATTTGATTTTCAATTTGAAATTCTTACAGATTTGTGGGCTATTATATACTCACTCTATTGAGCAACACTAAGAGATTGGGGCTGGAAGTAAACATTGCAATTAAATACACCGTGTTCCAAAATGATGGACGAGGTTTTAAATAGTTGGTACAACGAAACGAAATTATAAACGAAATTGATTGCGTGATTATTTGCTATAATGAAAGAAAAACTCTGAAAATTTCATATCCTGTTTACAGTAATTTATTTGTCATCATCATTGCGTCACGGCGTTAAATTTGTGAAAATAACTACTCCTGTACAGAAGTCATTCTGTGTGTTGCAATTTGCGAGGTCTGGTTCCATTGTTGCAGTGCAGCGAGCTTTCCGACGGCAATTTGAATTGATCCTCCGACAGATAAGAATATCCGTCGATGGACTTCATTTGGCAACAAGACGGCGCTCCACCTAATTTTCTTAATGGTGTGCGACAGTGGTTAAACGATAATGGATAGGACGCGCCGGTCCGGATGACTTGGTTTATTCCCCACGGCCTCCACGGTCTCTCGAGCTCATGCCTTGTGATTTCGTCCTGTGAAGGACCATGTGTACGTACCACCACTTCCAGACTTGAGGAGGAGGATTGTTGCTGCTGTTGAATCCATTACTCCAAATATGCTGACCAAGGTTAGGTAGGAATTCGACTATCGGCTAGATGTGTGCCGTGTAACGACAGATGCTCATATCGAACACTTATAAAGTATGTTATGGAAACTCCAAGAGTTTCTCTTCAATCCCATGTAAGTTTTGTTCTCATATATTTAATGTAAGGGAAATTAAACAACTCTGAAACCCCGTCCATCATTTTGGGACATGGTGTATATGGTTTCAAGTATAAATGCAATGTATAATAGAAATGAGTCAATGAAAAATGAGGGGAATTTTGAAGAAGTGGCTGAATTCAAATACTTAGGAATAATAATTACAAACAGGAATGTGACACATAAAGAAATTAATATAGGCTCAATGTAGGAAATTCATGCTATTATGCATTACAGGGATTCTTGTTGTCCCAACTTTTCTAAAAAAATATAAACTGAAAATATATAAAACTTTTATTTTTCCAGTTATATGAATACTAAACATGGACTCTTTCTTTAAGATAGGGGAAAATGAGACAAGTACGAAAATATTACGAATATTTGAGAATAAAGTTCATAGGATTTTTTTTTTATCAAATAGAGGCGAACAGACAGTGATTGGAGAAGACGACTAACAGTGAGCCAGATGATTTTTATGGGGAAACCAGATGTAATAACAATAATAATTAAGTCTCGTAGATTGCGATGGGTAGGACATGTGGCACGAATGGGGAATGAAAGAGGGATATGGAAACTCCTTGTAGGAAAAACAGACGGAAAACGTTCAGTTGGTAGGCCAAGAATGAAGTGGAAAAATAACATAACCATGGTTTGAGGGACGTGAATTATACGTGGGATGATAGGAAAACATTAGCTCAGGATAGGAATGTATGAGAGCTTATTTCCGGGCAGTCATGACCCTACGGATGCGATAGTGCCAATGAGTGAGTTACGGTAGTTCAGATAGGCCTATGTGGTTTTACTCCATTGTTGTAAACACCTGAATGACTAACACAGGTATAGTTCTATATTAATGATCAATTTGTTAATTGAAATGCAAATTCTGGCTAATTTATTATTATTATTGTTACTGTTGTTGAAAATTGCATGCTAAGTACTCGTATATAAAAAGGGTTTTAGAAACTATACGTTGTAAAATATGTGCTATTCAGAGCGTGGAAAATTTGGACAGGAATAGTTTCCCTATTTTCTTTAAAAAATATAATTTCCTCACAACAAAAAAATAAAATTCCAAATTAAATTGTGAGAATTTCCTAATATATTTTTCAGAAAACAATTACAATATTATAATTACCAATACTTTTTTAATTTGAATTGTATGAAATAATATCAATCATCTGCCTAAGATGTGTATTACACAACCTGTTTTTTGTAGTATCACCTAGAAAATTAATTAAAAATGGCAAATTCATATGGAAAAGAAAATGATGTAATATATATATATATATATATATATATATATATGGTTCTTTGTCCAAAAAAATAGTGTATCCTAGTATAAAACAGACAGAAAATTATAGTGGTAAATTATTAATATACATATTCTTACTTTTTTTCCCCTTAGTCAACCTTCCTCTTTATAAGCATTTTTACATGACCACGCCTCTTCGGTCTTACGGGAAAACGACCAGTCAGGAGAGGATTTTTCGGATAAGTGACCAGCTCAGTGACGGGCCACCACCGAGACAACAGGAATAAGATAATACACTCAATTCACTCGTTCATACTAAACAAAGCGAATATGATAGGGTGATTTATGATGGCTAGATGGTGTACGGGGACTAATTAGGCCCTAAAGTTTCCCGATGTATGTCTTACAGTTGAGGAAAACCTTAAAAACTACTTCCAGGAAACTTCTCCCTGTCGGGAATCTAAACCCGGCTCACTGCTTCCGAGAAACCAATGTTTCCCCGAGAACACAGCAGACACATTATAGATATGATATATTCTCTTCTTCGAGAAGCACAAAATTAATTTATTCAGAAAATAATCTTCATAGACCTTAATTGCCTGTTATCAGGATATTTCTATGTTTCGCACTCGAAAGTGTTCGTACACAACGTATTACACAAAAAAATTCTGGTATTACAATCCTCTTAAAATATTCCGCGATTAGACTCAGATAGGTCTACTGAATAGGTTAGGGTCAGATCATTGCTCTTTTTATGCTATGAAGATAAAGTCTGCCATTTTTGCTCGCAATTTGTTGTTGATAGGGTCTAAGTATCGACGTCTGAAGATATGATTCGTCAGCCCACCCCCTATTAATTTGATGTTACACCCTAAGCATCCCTCGCATAAATGTGAGAACACCCTTCGGTTGATGCCCCAAATCACCCCTTTGGATTACCCCTCATACTTATGGTTTGGCATGTATGACCAAGCAAAACTTCATGTTCTATCTACTGTCGTTCTATAATTACAATGTTTATCTGTTTTCGCAGTTTTAACTTATCTTCATTTTTGGGATCTACAATATTATAACTCTCAACAACAGTGAATTTCGCTTCAAGTCAGAAACCACAGCGATGTAATATATATATATTTTTCAAATCGGGGAAAAAATTGTTACACAATCGATATTTAAGGATGATGACTGGTATACCCTCAATAAGTACTTTCATGACTATCTCTGCCTGTTCAACGAGGCGGTAGAGGTGTTAAGAAAAAAATATATTATCATACATGCAGTAATCACTCAAATCCAGTAATTCAAGAAACTGTCATTACACCACAACCAGATCTTATCCACAGAAGACTAAAATGTAAACATCACTGTAACTTGAGATTGTTCAATTTCATGTTGTTCTATTCTTTTTTTTTATGTTTTATAAAAACATATATCTCCATTAACAATTGTAATTTATTACACGATAATTTTTATATACATGTCAACAAAGTTTTATATCGAAAGTATTTTAAATTTCACTGGCATTATTACATAGAGCTACATAGAGATCATTTCCGAAAATGTTCCATCATTGTTTGTTTCATTTCTTGTTACATGTAGTAAGCTAAGGTAATATCGCGTCTGGAATCTTTGGTTTATCCTGTATATGTTTATCGTTATGAATTGTCGTACATTCTGTAGAAGTTTGTTGATTGTTATGAAATCGTTAGTTAAATCTTTGTATATGGCGAAATCAGAAATTTTCCCATTTTTATGAATTTTATATTCAGAAACAATAACATTTCATTCATTATATTGTAACCATTTTAAATGAATGTTGAAAATGCTAACAGTATAAGGATAATATGTTTAAAATAACTATAATTTGTGTTATTTCTTTAACTACAATATTTTGAACCATTCATCCTTAATATTTGATTTTTTTCTTGATAAATTGCTTAAAATTTACGATTTCAAAAATATTACCTATGTTGATCACTGATAAGTGTTTGAGATCCTTGTAGAATCAAAAGCTCCAACATTCTGGAAACTTCGAAAAACCATATAGTATTCTAAAAACAAATTTTTCATGAAGATTAAGGACTTTTTTCGTTCAAACATAGAAAAAAACGTGATGATTAAATTTGCTGTTAGAAGATCAGTTAAATGTTTTATTTGGAACTTTCAAAATTTAATCAAAATGTTGGATAATTTATTTATTTACCTTTAATGGGATAGCTACTTGAATTATCTGCTTACATGAGGCTCTAAATATCTCTGTAGTTTAACGCACGTGGCGAGAGCGGATTCTTGACTCAAATCGATTTACGCTCCTCCCTTACTTCCATTCATCCGTCCGTTCTATCATCCATCATCCTATCCTGCTGGACTTTCACTTCTACTCCGCAATTTTACGTGAACTGATTTTGACTTCTACTGTCAGATTGTAGTTTGCCTGATAAATATATAAAAGATCTACGAGATAACTTCAGATTTTAGCGAATTCCGAAGGAATGAAACTATTGAGGTTGTTCTTATGAAAAAAATTAAACATTTTTACACGTCACCGATCCTAGCTAGTAGAATGACCATGAAAAGTGCATATATGTGCATGTGTGTTAACACTCTAGCAGCCACAATTTTTGTTTTATCAGAACCAAACATGGTATATAGTAATCAACTAAAATATTAAGGTCGAGTTCTTTAACTAGTAAAATCGGACCTTTAGGTTTAGGAGTTCACCTGAAACGAAAATTAGTTATCGCTCTAGCTCTCGCAATTATAAATGTTTTGCAACGAAACTCAGGTATACACTATTGCAATAAAACAAAGAAAGCATTCTTCAAAATCAGCTAATTTTGGCCATTAGAAAAGAGGGTTTGCCTGAAAATCAACATTAAAAATTCACACTAACAGCCACGTTTACTTCATCGCAATATATATACGATATCATCCTTAGTGGTATAGTACCTTGCCTCTAGTCTCGAGGGTCGCTGGTTCAAACTCGGCTGGGATCATTGATTTTAGGATGGAAAAGTCCAAGGGACAAGTCCTCCGAAAGGGACTTCAGGCCGTGAATAAACCAAAATAATATTATTATAAAAAAGTTCTATTCAATCATCTAATTTTCCTGAGGCTGAAGATGTTCGGGCTTGTAAAAGAACCTGAGTCCTAAATTAGTGCCTCTGAGCAAAATTAACTGGCCTTCGTCCATCCAAGTTCCTTACTAGATGTCTCATTAAGGCGAAGTGCTGATCACATGTCAATGTAAATTAGCTACTTAGGTCAAGAAAATCCTATTACGGAGCACCCGTGTCTCCATGTATACTATATAATTTAATTAACCTTTAAATTAACAATGTATCATCATTCGGTTTAATTTATTTCATATTTTTAATAAAGGATTGAAAAAAATAATCAGTATACCTTATTTAAAATGTTATCAAATGTTACAACAATACAATGCAATAGCTAATAATTTACGGTTATGCACTTTTAAATAAGCTGGTATCAGTAATTGAGCTCCAATTTAATATAAGGAATATACAGAGTATAACTAAATTCCCATTACCGACTTTTGAGAACGTGCAGTAGGGGCCAAGACTGTTACGAATATTAGCATAGGATCTCATATCCTATGTCCGCGCGGCCATGTACCTACGAGTTCAATAGAGCCAGTGAGTTAGTGATTTAGAGATGTTGATTGAAGATTAAATTTTTGTATATGAAACACTTTTAAGCATATCTTGCGTTATATTAATTTTATTTTTTCTTTATTATCTATCGGCCGCGGTGGACTAGTGGTTATGCTCCTTGCCTCTGGTCCCGAGGGTCGCGGGTTCAAACCCGGCCGGGGTCGATGGGTTTTTTAGGATGGAAAAATCCAAGGAGCAAGTCCTCCGGGAGAGACTTTAAGCCGTGGGACCCGAGTCTGAAGATTTTCATGCTCGTAAAAGATCCCTAAGCCTGAATGAAAAGGCCTCTAAGCAAGATTTACCGAATTTTCCCGTCCTAGTACTACCTTGATTTCCTAGATGTCAGTATGAGGCGGAACGCTGACCACGGACCACTCAAATGACATCTATACGAAAACAAGTGTAACTAAATTAGTAAATTAGTAAATTCTTCACAACAAAAACAAAACTCAATTATCTTATAACTTAGGCCCTAGTAGGGGAACCATCATTATCTTGGTACGCTTCTCTTTCTTTACAACACTTAGGCCTAACAGGAGCAACAGTCAACGATTTTATCTGACTATGTGTTATATAAATCTATATGTGAGATTATTTGTGCATTTGTACAATTATTGTATTTCTTTTGACTTTTATCTTCCTCCTTTATTTTTTTACCTTCCCTACTTTTGAAGGACTTGCACCTGAAGAAAAAAAAAACTGGAAAAAATCTCTTGAAGCGAGATTTTGTCTAATTACATGTACTTTTTTCATCCGTATGTTAGATATATCATTGGTGTATGACATCTACAACACATATTAAGGGGAATTAAAAGCTTTAGTGTGAATGGAGCTATATGCGAGTTCTGCCCCCAGTGTCTGCCGAACGACACACCTCTGGATTATATGTTTTTTAAAGATGTACAACTACTTCCTTGAACTCACAAGACATTACCTTGGGCTTAATTCCGGATCTGTGATTAACAGTATATCAAGGCAAACTCCGAAGATAAATATTGCATAACATAAGACGAGAAATACACGTCCTGATCCAATATGGGGATTTAAATTGCGCACCCATCGGGAATGAAATCCTTATCTTCGCAGTAGAAGTTAAGTAGACCTACTCTAGCGATTACACTATGGCATCAGACATGTTTACTTTTTATGCGAAAGAAGAATCTTCATTAAACTTATAATCGTCAGATTATAAGTTTAATGAAGATTCTTTTTTGTAAACATTCTGCACGTGTACAGTGGAAAATACAACTAGACGTGGAGCATAATAGTATTCACTTTGTTGCTATCTTTGTGTGTAACCAACTTTTGTTTGTGCGAATGATTAAATCAATTCCCAGTTGTCTGAACACGCAACGTGTCTCCTCTTTTGTTTCACAATTAACAAAAGCAAGTTAACGTTCGTAATTTGAATATTAAACAATGCAGTTCCGCGTTTAATTGGATTATAAATGAGAATGGCTTCCTCTTTTGTTAACAAGGCAACCATTACGTTAGTGGTTAATTGATATACTGAACTAACAAAATAGTACTTCGTTTTTCTCGTTTTTGATCATCATATCGTTAACGGCCTGATTTAAATGTGGTTAATTGACGTCCGAGACTAATTCAGTAACTCCCATGATTATAAAACGTCACTTATTAGCAGAATCTATCCTAGAATAATTAGGCTATATTGTTTGGAATTAACACCATAACTGTTACAACATAGGTAATTATCACTGTTGGTTGTAGATTAGTGATAAGTTCGAAATTACCAAGAATATAGATATCTCATATTTAATTCGGATTTAAAGGAAACTTTTATAATGAACCGAGGGTTCTATATCATTGTCCAACTTTCTTGTGTACTAGGGCGCATCTGACTGATGTCTAATGGAAGCGCGGGCGCCAAGTAACAATTCCGCTACCACCATACTATTATCAATAATTCTACCACGACCATATTAATCTACTACTATGACTACTACTACTATTAAAATAATAATGATGATGATAATAATAATAATAATAATAATAATAATGAAATGAAACATTTTTAAAGTGACAATTTCTCTTTAAAACATAAATAATATTTAACTTAACTATTTAACTCATGAACCAAATGGGATTCAATGGCCAATCACATTTAAACGATTTTTGAATTACAACCAATCACAGTCGTGTTTCACCTCGAATTTATCAAACAAGTTTATCATATTAAAGAAAGCTCCTCCTTTTTAACATTCTGAATAGGTCATAGCATTATTTTGCAGTGACTGACTCTCTAAGAAATACGGATACCAGATTGTGTATACAGGGCAAGTCAAAATGTTGTGCAGGTTTTCAGAAATTTATTATGTGAAATGTAATGAACATATAATATCGTGAGACATATTGTATGAAAGGTAAACTCTCAAAGTTTAGTTGTCCACTTCTAAAGTTCCGCGTTCACCCGCAAGATGTCAACAGCAGAGCAGTAAAGGAAAATGGCGTTGACTGGGGATCAGAAGTCTTTCTGTGTGCTTGATTACCATGTAAACAACTCTGTGACTAGTGTTCAACGACATTTCGTACCAGATACGATAAAGACCCGCCGGATGGGAGATCCATTCGTAAGTGGTACACACAATTTAGGGATTCAGGCTGTATCTGTAAACGAAAATCGACTGGCCGTCCGTCGACGAGTGAAGAGACAGTCGAACGCGTTCGCACATGCTTCGTGCGGAGTCCACAGAAATCCACCTACCGGGGAGCGACAGAACTTCAACTACCACAAAAAACTGTATGGCGGATTCTCCGGAAACGTTTACAGATGAAACCCTACCACTTGCAACTGGTTCAAGCCTTAAAACCCGCCGATTATGCTTTGCGAGCGTCCTTCTGTGTTGATTTTCTCGCATTAATGGAAGAGAATGAGTTCCATGAGAGGGTAGTTTACAGTGATGAAGCTACTTTCCACCTTTCAGGAAAAGTGAATAGACACAATGTAAGGATTTGGGGAACTGGTAACCCCCATGCAACTCTGGAACAACAACGCGATTCTCCGAAAGTGAATGTCTTTTGTGCCATTTCCCATGCAAAGGTTTATGGGCCCTTTTTCTTTCATGAACGTACTGTGAACGGACATGTTTTCCTTGATATGCTACAACAATGGCTCCTTCCGCAGCTTGAAGCGGATAGTCCAGATTTCATTCTGCAGTTGGATGGTGCCCCTCCACATTACCATGGCAGTGTTCGAGACCATTTGAATACGGCTTTACCACAACGCTGGATAGGCCGTGCATCTCAGGGTGATCAACAACTCATTCATTGGCCACCTCGTTCACCAGATCTAACCCCGTGTGATTTCTTCATGTGGGGTCTTGTAAAGGATCATGTTTACGTACCACCACTTCCAACAACACTGCATGAACTGCGTGCCCGCATCACAGCAGCCATTGCTGATATCGACCCCGGACTGCTACAGAAAGTTTGGCAGGAGATTGAATATCGGCTTGACATCTGTCGTGTAACAAAAGGCGCTCACATAGAACATCTGTGAATATTTAAAAAAAACTTTGAGAGTTTACCTTTCATACAATATGTCTCACAATATTATATGTTCATTACATTTCACATAATAAATTTCTGAAAACCTGCACAACATTTTGACTTGCCCTGTATATATCGCACGAATGTCAGCTGAAAGTGTTTGCTGGAGATAATATAAAAACATTTGTAGCAATTGATTATACCACAAAAAAACTACTGTTTGCATTTTTTAAACGAATTATTTCCCAGGAAATAACGTTGCAGAAAAATAGAATTGGCATATTTACATCAAAGGACATCAGAAATTAATTAATACCTATAATGTTGGTTATAAATTTCTCCACTAGGGCGCATTCTTACAATATTGCGATCCTTTGGCAATAAATAATATGATCTGGTTGCAGTGATGAACAAAAGAAGCAAATGAAGCTTACTTACTTACTCACTGGCACTATCGAACCCGTAGTTTCATGGCCGCGCGGACATAAGCTCTCCATACATCCCTATCCTGAGCTAATCCTTTTCAATCATTCCCTGTACAATCTACTTCCCTCAAATCATAGTTAATGTTATTCTCCCACCTCATTCTTGGTCTACCAACTGGGCGTTTTCCCTCTGGCTTTCCTACAAGAAGCTTCCATGCAAGTCTTTCATTCCCCATACGTGCAACATGTCCTGCCCATCGCAGTCTACGAGACTTGACTGTTCTTATTATATCTGGCTTCCTATAAAGACCATGTAGTTCATTGTTATGTAGTCTTCTCCATTCACCTGTCTGTTCATCTCTCTTTGGTCCAAACATTTTCCTAAGTACTTTATTCTCAAATACCTGTAATCTCCTTTCCTCCCTTAAAGTAAGAGTCCATGTTTCGCACCCATATAATATAACTGGTAGAATAATAGTTTTATATATTTTCAGTTTAACGTTTTTTGAAAGGAGTTGGGACATCAAGAGTCTCTGCAATGCATAATAGCACGCATTTCCAGAATTGAGCCTATGTTTAATTTCTTTGTGTATCTAATTCCTATTTGTGATTATTGTTCCTAGGTATTTGAATTCAGCCACTTCCTCAAAATTTCCCTCATTTGTCATTAGCTGTCCATTTCCATTATATAATGTATTTCTACGTGTGACCATATATTTAGTTTTATTGATATTTACTTCCAGTCCCAATTTCTTAGTATTACTCAATAGTGTGTGCGTGTTGGCCTTTAATATCTCCTCGCTATCGGCCGGTAGTACTACATCATCAGCATAAACTAACAGCTTATTAATACCATTCAGTTGTAAGCCTTCCTCATTCTCTGAAGATTTAATGGCATGCTCTAGTAAAAAATTAAATAGTAGAGGAGATAGTGCATCTCCTTGCTTCAACCCATTCTGGATTTCAAAAGTGTCCGAAAACTCTTTGCCTACACGCACCCTACTCTTTGTGCCATTTAGACACATTCGTATAAGTCTAACTTTTTCGGAATTCCAAACTCCAGCAGGATACTATATAACTTCTCCCTCTTAATTGAATCATATGCTATTTTGAAGTCTAGGTATAGTTGATGTACAGTACCATTATATTCCCATTTCTTTTCTAAAATCTGTCTTATACCAAAAATCTGATCTGTTGTAGACCTGTTTCTTCTAAATGCACATTGATGATCTCCTAGAATGTCATCAATATAGGGAGTAAGTCAGCTTACTAATATATTTGTTAGAATTTTGTACGAAGTTGAAAGTAATGAGATGCCCCTGTAGTTGTGCAATCAGTTTTATCTCCTTTCTTATAAATTGGATTTCACTTTATGTTTCCTAATTTCAGAATTAAGGGAAACTCGTTGTTGAAATGTTTGTGATTGTTTGAAAATGTTCGTTCTATATTACTTTTTCAGGGACAGACGCACTATTATTACACACTAACACACGCTGGTTTTCCTCTATATTTAATAAAAGAATACTGTCGTTCTCATTCACTGTTAAAAGTTAAGTCCTTTATCTCTTAGCCATGTTAACCCTTAAATTGGCAAAACACAAATGTCTTCTGTCAGTTATTTGAATGTGGCGGACCGCAGTGAAAATGGAATCTTCTGTAACTCTTATTATTAGGTATATTGTATAATTAGACACACATTTAAGTGGTTTATTTTTGTTCGTTTTCTTCTAATTTATTTAAAATATTACATTCATTGAACCAACTGATGTATCCAAATGGATACATTACGAATTTAAGAGTTAAGAGTAAATTATTGTAAAAGAGTGCTGCTTAATAAGAGAATAATCCAAAGAACAACAATTTAATTACACTGGCAACATAACACTTGAATATACTACTTATCACGATAGAATGCAGATGTATACTGATAGAGCGAATACTAATAATGGATTTTAGAAGCTTTCAAGTAATACTGAACTGAATGTTTGAAGCACTGTTGCCAAGTTGGGTTTCGGAGAAGTGGAATCGTCGCCAACGATCCGTGGAATAAAGAAAAATGTTTATTGTTGTTTAAAATATTATTTAATAATATCAGTGTTGGTTTCCATATAAATTAAAAATTTTATTCAAATAACTTGCCAGTTTTTCACAAACTGTTTTAAACAAATTCGCAAGATGTCCGGCGGGCGCAAAATAAATAAATAAATAAAAAAAATAAAAAAATATATATATGTGTATTTCGGGCGCCGCATTGGACAGGGCTGTTCTATATACAGCATATAAAATGCATGTTCTGTTCGTAGCTGAAGTACAAAACTGACGTGGTCGTTATGAAAGATCTGACTTCAATTTAACATGAGAATTAAGGATTTTTTAAATTCATTATATAAATATAATTTTCCTCCAGTAATATATATTTTTGCTGCATTTTATACATGACTTATGTATAAATGCAATAACAAAATTAATAGTAATATAATAATAATTAACAGCTCCCTTAAGCCCATGGCTGCGCGAAATAAGTTCTCCATACATCCCTATCATGAGCTAATGTTTTTAAATTATCCTCTGTACAATTTATCTCCTTCAAATTGTGGTTAATGTCGTTCTCCCATCTTATTCTTGGCCTACCTACTGGGCGTTTTCCCTTCGGTTTTCCTACAATGTTTTTCATTCCCCATTCTTGTCACATATCCTGCCCATCGCAATCTGCGAGACACGCTCTTTATATTACATCAGGTGTCCTATAAAGATCATGTAGCTGATTATTATTTATTCTTCTACATTACATCTCTGTTCGTCTCTCTTTGGTCCAGAAATTTTCCTAAGTACTTTATTCTAAAGTCTCACCGTTATCTCTTCCCTTAAAGTAGAGTCGATGTTTCGTATCCATATAACTGTAAAAATAACAGTTTTATGCACTTTCTGTTTAACTTTTATCTGAGAAGTTGGGATGACAAAATGCTAGTGAGAATTTAAGTGTTTAAATCATTGATAGAAAAGTAAATATCCTCAACTCGTGTTCAACTAGGATCAGGTCGAGGAATGAGATGAGATGAAGTCCCTATATTTATAGAGGCCTGTGAACAACAAGGGTGCCGGCCGATCACTCCTGACACATCGTCACAGGGGCGGACAAATGAAATGAAACGAAATGGATGAGTATGGAGAAAGGGTGGAATGAAATTTGTGGCAGAGCAAAACGGGAGAAACCCCGAGAAAACCCTGCCTAAGCTCCGTTTCGTCCACCACGAAACCCACGTGGAGTGACTGAGACTCGATCTCGGGACCACAGCGGACTAAGGCAAGCGTCTGACCGCTTGCGCCACGGAGCCGCCTGATTGATAGAAAAACCATGAGTTAACTGTGAAGTGCCAAGAGTGATAGAAGAAGAATTGTAAAAAATATTGTAAATTAAATAAAGGAAGATTAAAATTGCCTGTGAAACTAGTGTTTTTATTTAAAGAACTTCTAGCTGATGTACGATCAATTCCTCCATGTTACAATATTTTAAACAACGTTCTAACGATTCTACTGACAGATGATCGGGGCAAGAGGTACTATACCAGGATTCCTAGCCAAATTTTGGAATGCCTTAGATTTGGACAGGGTGTATCTAAATTAATAAAATTGCCATCGCTGCCATTAGAGGATCAATTTCAATAAACCATTTTTACAAAATTTCTACTTTGTAGTATGTATACTTCAATTAGGCCTACAATTTGAATTTTTTAAATGTATTTACAAAATGTATTTCATAAACTCAAAAATTAATTGTCTGTATCACTATGTCCTTGAGGCAATCCTCTAATAAGGATAGTTGTATATAATAATTCTACTTTTGAAGACTTCTAATATTTGAAGTAATTGAAAATATCATTAAATTTATATTCTCCGGGCTGGTTTCATTGATGTAAAGTGATCAAAGCAGACATGAAGAGAAAAACATTGATATTTTCAGGAATATTTGCTTGTTAGGT
Organism: Diploptera punctata; assembly: GCA_030220185.1. Classification (NCBI taxonomy): domain Eukaryota; kingdom Metazoa; phylum Arthropoda; class Insecta; order Blattodea; family Blaberidae; genus Diploptera; species Diploptera punctata. The sequence goes on from JASPKZ010003852.1 coordinate 3,397,654, forward strand.
ATTATAATAGTGTTAGAAATTTAATGAGAATGTCAGCACGTTTAGGTAGGTCTACAGGTAGTTTAATTATGTTATCAAACTCTTCCGAGAAACCTGCTCTTTGTGTCTTTCAGACTGTCAACAACACGCTCAACTTTACTTCTAGCACCTGACAACTTGTATATTATTTCAATGTTCTTGTTATATTACATATAAATGTATTGTGTCAAGAGGGGCGACTACTTGATAAAGTACGAGACTCCGGAGGTATCAACTTCTTGGAGATTTTAAGTAATTTTCCTTGATAGCTTAGGTCAGTGCTGCTACATAATTATTATTTTCATAATATTTTAGCGATAGTCGTCAAAAATTATCTATTTATTGAAAATAACGACATTTCACAATATACAAAAATTATACGAAATCATGTCATTAACATCACTTAAACTTATCAGTGAAATATGACCTTTTTTTTTTTGCTGAATCAAAACCATATTAATGCATTGTATTTTTTTCTGAATTATCCATATGAGTAGTCATCCATTTTCGGGAAATTATAAACTTACTCGATTGGGAGATAAATTTAAGGATGTATAATCCTAAGCATGGCTTCCTTTGGATTTGTCCCGTGTTGTAGGTTTGCGGAACATAAATGAACCTTAAGCCTGAAATAGGAATGTGAGTGTGCGAGTGCAAAGTAATCCCTGTGCGTGTGTGTTGTAATGCCCTCACTACTCTCTACGTCCTTCGGGTTTCACACTGGGCAAATAGATGGCGTTAATGTGATTTATTTTTAATTTACACATCACTTCGGCTTACACTTTACATAGATTATGTATTCGTGCATTGTGTACAGAGAGGAGTATAGGATGAGTGTATATTTATTTGTCTGTGTAGTATAAAATGTGTTTGAGGATTGCGACGAGGAGAAGGGAGAAGATGAAACCTGGTTCTGGCAAGTAGCCTGCTCCTGTCGTAAAGCACCAGGAGTTCGATAGGTTTAATATCCCCATCCGACGGACGAATCGCTATCAACAGCACCACATACTTCGTAACATATGTACTGCGGAGAGTTTCACAATTTAAAGCAGGAATTTGGTGTACAATCTAGTGTTTAAAATTGTACACCACTACCCCCTCTTGTCCCCAAAATTGAAAATTTTACAATTTCATTAATTTAAAAAGTTTCAACCGCCCGAGTACTGAACCCGGGCTCGCTAGTCAGACGTGCCACCATTTGAGCCAGCACGGCCTGAAGTAAATCACTCTTTCTTAGGGTTAGCTTTGAATTGCGATGCTGTTGATCTGAGATATTAAAGAACGCCATTAGATCAAATATCATACTTCTACTAATTAACTCACTACTACTATTATTTTGCACTTTTAAAATTATTGTTAAAATATTGCAGCAAAGGAAAAAATATATTGCCTACATTCATACTTATCATTAAAAATGGCTATAGGAGTACTTTCTTACAAGTTGTATGTCTCTGAAAATCAAATTAACAGAAGTTCAAAAATATCTTAAGTATATTATGCCTATAACACACGGATTTGTCGGCTATGGAAAAATGCGTTGTGAAAGACGACTTTTAATTTATTTTTGATCTGAAGATTTTTATTAAGGAAATACGAAAATATTCGTACAACATTTTAAGACCATTAAGAAAATCTAATTTATTAGTTTTATTTTTTATGGATTTTGGTGGATATTGCCTCATATAACTTAGCCAATGCATTTTGTAAAACAAACTGTACATAAAAGAAGCACTTTAATGACGTCACGGTGAAATGATGGATTAGTTTGCATTAGTGTGTATTTCATATTCTCGAGTTTCTTGTTGTTATGAATTCAGAACCAGAACAACAGCGGCGTCTTGTCGGGTATTCAGGCGCCAACACATATTCATTAACTGAAATATGTTCGGTTTAACGTAGAATTGACACCATTACGTTATTATAATATTCAGCAAATTTCATCCTATCTTCAGTATTTTTATACAGTAAGAAGGTATATATTTTAGAACACATTATCTCTTTCTTTTTTTTTATATCTGTACCTTATCTCATGTCATACCGTTCTCCTTCTCCCTTTCTCTGTATATTTCCTCTCTGACTTACTTCCTCTCTCACTTCCACCTTCTCGTTATGTCTCCTTCCTTTCTTTCTGTCTTCCTCATTTTCTTTCTCTCCTCCTCCTCTTCTTTTTGCCTTTTTCCTCCTCTATCTGTCTTTCTCCTCTCTCTGTCTTTCTCCTCTCTCTGTCTTCCTCCTTTTCTTTTTGTCTTCCTCCTTTTCTTTCTGTCTTCCTCCTTTTCTTTCTGTCTTCCTCCTCTTCTTTCTGTCTTCCTCCTTTTCTTTCTGTCTTCCTCCTTTTCTTTCTGTCTTCCTCCTTTTCCTTCTGTCTTCCTCCTTTTCTTTCTATCTTTCTCCTTTTCTTTCTATCTTCCACTTTTTTCTGTCTTCCTCTTTTCTTTCTGCCTTCCTACTTTTCTTCCTACCTTACTCCTTTTCTTTCTGCCTTCCTCCTTTTCTTTCTGTCTTTCTCCTTTTCTTTCTGCCTTCCTCCTTTTCTTTCTGTCTTTCTCCTTTTCTTTCTGTCTTCCTTCTTTTCTTTCTGTCTTCCTGCTTTTCTTTCTGTCTTCCTGCTTTTCTTTCCGTCTTCCTCCTCCTCTTTCGGTCTTCCTCCTCCTCTTTCGGTCTTCCTCCTCCTCTTTCTGTCTTCCTCCTCCTCTTGTTACCTTCCCCATTGTATATGATTGAAAAGCGCAGAAAAATTGAATCATGATAATTTTAATGTACACAGATGTACGCACAATCCTCTCCACTATTAACTATAACTATGCTTGGCATAGTTCCTTATTGATCTTTTTTTCCCTCTCATACAGTTCTGTATGATAACGGTCAGAATATTTTTCACATACCCGATAGTTCACATACACACTCCAGAGTAGGGCCGTAGTATGTTTTGTTTGCATATAACTCATTATGAAATCCGTGGACAACAAGCTTCGTCAGAACATGCTTACGTTAAAAAATCGGAGATGTTCATGTTCGATATATCATCGCTCCAGTAACATAGAAGTCTGGCTATATTTCTCTTCAGGTTCAGAGTTTTCAGTAGAATCAAGATTCTCTTGCCAGAAGATAAACCAGTTTTGATATTGTAGTTTTTGAGACTACTATAGCTCTCTTTAGATAAGTTTCTTTTAATTTTCTAGTATATTTATATTTTGTTCTGTGTGGTGGGGCCAGACGATTTCGATGTCATAAGATAGGATTTGTATATTTTGGTTTTGAATAATTTGTATGACTGATTTTAAATTGAGTCATTGAATATTCGTGGTATCGTGAATCGCCATTACTCCATTGTCTGCTCGTTCTAGCATGTATTTTGTAAAACGCCTGGCGCTCGGTTGCAGCGTGACTCCTATGTTTCTTCATTTTATTTTTTTCTGAGAGATTTTGAGCTTTTGTAACTGCTTTACCTCCGTTTTGAAATATCATAATTTCTGTTTTGTTTGTCTGAAAGTTGTATTCAGCAAACCACTTTCACTTCTCATCTACTGTCTCCTGTAAGTTCTGTAGATCGGTCATCCGACAACTATTTCGTTTGCATACACGTAGGCTATAAGTATACGTCCTTTGCGTTCTGAGGAATTCCAGTATTTCTTCGGTTGCGAGGATGAAGAGCACAGGCCTCGTCGAATATCCGTGTAGGATTCCATTTGATTGTATTACGGATTTTGAGGTGGATAGGCTGTCCGATATGTTCTTATATTAGGATATATCCAAACATTGACCTAATGATTTTTGTCAATACTCTGTTTTTTTCCTATTGTATTTTACAGTTTTTGGATTACTACCTAATTCTGAGAAATCGAAAGCCTTTGTGAAGTGTAGAAGGACTGTTTCTTCTGCTGTGCTTCCTCGATATCATTTAATAGTAGCAGAAATCTCCTTCGTGTCGATCTCACCTTTGTTAAGTCCGTTTGTGGCTCTGGGAGTTTTCTTTCTATTATATCCTTCTATCATCATCATCATCATCATCTGCATTCATGGATTAGGTCTGTTGACCCGTTCCGACTTCAGCCCATCTCTTTCTAGGTCTCCCCACATCTCGGGTGCCTTTGAGATGGTTCACCTGTTCTATGATTTTGTCAATCCGGCTTTTCTTCTGCTGAAGTTTATGAGTAAGTTATTTTTTACTAGTAGAGGTTACCAGCCTCTAGCCAAACCCCTCTTCTTGGAGGACAAGGAACTGCAATTTCGGAGTGTTCGTCTCCTAGAGAAGTTGCCTTCACTACGGCTTTGTGGACTTCTCTTCTCCCCACATAACCCTGTGGACGGGGCCCTACCCAGGTACTACCCACTGGGCGAGTGGGACCTGGAGCTCACAAAAGGGCAGGGGCGCCTACTCCCTGGAATGGACTACCTCTTTCAAGGGTACCACTCTGTTACCCTATATATTCTTCAATTTGATTAGTTATTAACGTTGGCAGAATTTTGAATGGAGAGTTTTCGAGAGCTACTTCTCAAACATGTTGGTATCTTGTGGATATCTCTTTCCTTAATAGAGTACCTTTATCGTCGAATTTCTCCACTGGTCTGGTGTTCCTTCAATTTTTAAGCATTTGTTATATAATTTAGTCCATGTGTGTTGGAAAATATTTGCTGTGTCTTTTATGTTTTCATTGTATACGTTGTCGCCACCTGCTGCTTTCATTTTATTTTTATTCTTCTTCAACGATTTTATTGCCTCCGTGACATCTTCTCCCATCAAGTGTCCCCATTTTTTCTCTCATCGTAGGGTATTGTTGTTGTGCTCTGCTGTTTATTAGGAATGCTTATGAAATTATTTTCCCATTATTTCATATTTATGTATTGTATTTGTGCAGATCTCCTTGGTTGGATGGCCGTGTATGGGGTCCTTTGTTACTTCATCTGCTAGTTTGTCCCAATAGTTTTCCTTTTATTATTTTATTGTAACTTTTACTTTTCGCTGAATATTTTCCAAGTAATTCCAGGTTCAGTAATTTGTTTTTCTTATTTATGGATCATATTTAGTACCAATTGACATTTAGTATACCATTCTTTATTAAACCACCTCTGGGCTTTCTTCGAAATAAGAACTTCTACGTACTGCTCCAGCTGCTTCTTCCATATTTCCGTTTTATATTCGTACTCATATGTGATTTATTTGATCTAAATTCCTTTTTATTCTTCCTTTGCCCATTTTCCTTGTTGGTAACATTTTCTTGTGGGTTACTGCAGGAAGTTTTCTATTGTTATTTCCATCGGTGTTTTATCAGGGCAGAGATGCTCTCATTAATTACATGTCGGGTTGATGCTCCTTATCTTTCAGTCTCTACTCTCTCTCTCTCTCTCTCTCTCTCTCCATCTCTTTCTCCATCTCTCTCTCCTCCCCCTATCTCCCTCTCTCACTCTCTCTCTACTTGCTTCACTCTTCGTTTTAATATATCCATATTTATTTTCTCTTTTATCTTTATTTCTCTCTTACTTTATTCATTCTCTCTTATTCCATTTATATAATTATTGCAATTCTTGATTTTTAAAAATCAACTACAAAAAAGAGTCGCTAAAATAAATGTATGTACAACTTGTTACCGTTTTGCTATTAGTATTGCATACATTTACCACTGAAGAATGCTAGATCGAATGTGTAAAATATACTGATGTGTAAAATCACTGATTCTAGCTTTTTCTCAAATGTCTCAAATGCAGGCAGAAATAACGAATTTCTTTAAATTTAAGTCAATGAGGTCATAACATTTTTCTCTGGCACTTTGATTCAGATCTTCCAGTCTGTTAGATAGGCTTATTTTCGAATACTCTTTAAACCTAAGCATTCATAAAAATACACATTCAAGTTAACTCCGCATTTCAATCCGAGTGTCAGTGCTAAAAATATTTTATTATAAATTACGAAATATATTTATTGGAATAATGTAATCAATTTATTAACTTTTATCTTCGACACCATTCTTATGATAATCTTAAAATATTTGAAATATTTAATTAGTGTGCCATGAAGTATTTTTTTCTGAAAAATCTAAAGTTTTGTCAAAGAAGTATCGAAAAGGCTAGAATTTTGTCTGGGGAAGTACTTGTACCAAATAGGGAGTTTTCCCCTCTTATTGCATCGTGCAGTTAGACATAAGGGGGTGCATTTTAAATAGAATGTGTTGCTATTTGGGTCACCCCCCTTCTATTTGTAAGGGCTCTAGAACTATGACAGGCTAGAGTAGTCATTTCCACCACCAGCCAACTGTTCTTGATGCACGTGTGTTTGTATGAATATTGTCCTTTAAGGCCCTATACATACTCATGCTATTTCAGAAAAATCGTACAAAAATTAAACAAGAAATAAGAAATGCTCTAAATACATTTTTACGTAAGTAAACTAAGGGTCTCAGAAACCAATTAATAAGATGATCCGTTAAATAAATATTGCTACTGTTGTTTTCCCTTACGAAATAATCAAGTGGATTCAGTTCAGGTGATCTAACAGTCGATATATAATAAACCTGTCGTCCAATCCAGTGACCAGGAAGTATTAAAATGGTTGCTGTCACCCACACTGAAGTAAAGCGTACCCTCGTGGTGCAGCCACATCCTCTCACGTGTAGGTCCCGGGGGACTAGTAGTTACCATGTTCGCCTTTGGTTCCGATGTTCGTGAGTTCAAACCTGGCTGTGATCGATGTAATAAAAATCATGAATTTAACTTCATTCGGAAGGGTATTAAAGTCTTGGATCCCATGTGGTAGATTTTTTGGCAAGCAAAATAAACTCAATCTTGAAATAAGAAACCTCTGAGCTAAATTTGTACCCGTTTCACTCCTGGTCTCAATTGTTTGAATAATGAATTTATCAAAATGTGACTTACTTTAAAGACGCAGACTATAATCCAAAATCATTATCTTTCAGTTCTGGTGATATTTTACTGGAGAATGAAATTTTATTATTTTTTTAAATCCCCCATTAAGAATATATAATATTTAATTCTAAATTGTCTTGCAGATATGCTGCACGATGCATCTAATGGTTAAGATATGGGGGAGAGCATGAAAGCATTGTTCAGCACAATTTCTTTGGACCATTTTTCATACCTGCTCGTCTGAATGGCTACACTACTTTCAGTTAAGTAACGAGTTTTGCTAAGCTTTTGGAGGTCGTATCTTTAGCTGTACGGGAGAGTAAATTATTTCACAACATTCTTTAACAACTCAGGCCATCAGTATCACACTATCATACCTAAGCTGACGTCTGATGGCTCATACGATGCACTGGATATTAAAGATTTTATTTTGTTTGCATGGAAGTTTCCTCTGTTGACCGCATGTTACGCTGTATGCAAACATGCAATAGCGGCATATTCTGGCGCTGAAAACGTTTTTCGTATTCTACACTTCCATATAAATCATTGTGCTATGCAAGTGCAACGTTCGTTTCGGACTAGATATGAAAATCAGGTTCACTTCATAAGGTCCACAGAGAAATGGCTTCACTAATTTTTAACAACTGGTAGGCTAATTATTTGTCTCCACAGAAAAGAAGTAGAGGTTCAGCAGTCTCGATGAATATGTTGAGCATGTAACGTAACCCTCATAAGTTCTTGCGCAGAACTTCTTGTGAGGTGGGAATGCTGCACCAGATAGTGTGGAGAGTGTTGAGAAAACGGTTATACATGAAACCGCATATATTGTAACGCCATCAGAAGCTTAAGAATACGGAGACAGATGAAATATTTCGATTTCCATTCAGTTTTCAAGAGTTTGGAGAAAATGTTGGTTACGGGGACATAATTTTTACCTGGTCTGAACAATTTTAACAATTCTAGCTTTCATGAAACCGGAACGAGCCAACAGGCTTAATCCGTCGATGATGAAGAAGAAGAGATAATTTTTAGCGACGAATTAGAATTTCACGTGAATGGAAAGGTGAATCATCATTACTCCCGAACTTGGGAGTATCCAGAATCATTGAAATCCACCCAATAAATGCATTCTGCACCATGTCACATCTCAAGTTGAATAGTCAAGTTTTTCTTTATGTCTGGCACTATCGATGGCGAATTTTACCTTGACGTGCTCCAACTTTGGTTAATGCCACAATTGAATAAGGACTCTGATGATTATCTGTCCCAACAAAGAAGTAACACTGCCTCACTATAACTGTCAGGTGCTTCCAGAACATTTGTAGGATGAATAGGGCCTCTTGACGATGCTCAATGGCCTCCGCGAACCCCAGATTTAACATAACGCGACGTACGTGAACTTCAAATGAGGATTGAAAAAGCTGCATCTTACAGTCATGCCTGACATATTACATAGTTGGATTACGGCATTACATACCGCGCCCAACACATCGTGGCACTATAATGTAATGCCTTAAAAAATACAAAAAAAAAACTTTATGTCCAGTGCATCATATGAGACATCAATCGTAAGCTTATATAAGATAATAATAAATAAATTTATCAGAATAAGAATTTCTGTAGAGATAAGCTGTATTTCAGATATTGTACATTTCTATCTAAGTGTTGAAAGCTTAACATACATTAAATCATTATGTTTTTAATAGTTAAGTTGGCTTAGCAGACCATAAATGCCTTATTTTAAATTGTTCAATAGATCATTTCCATTTTCCCGATTATTTTAGCATACTTAGTAAACTTCCTTTACAAACGGATGTTCTAATAATCAAAATTATCAGTATGTAACTTGAAACTTCCAGAAAAAAGGTCAGAATATCTTAACACATTATGATTGAAAATATTTAACTTATTTATTACCTTTCTTGTTACAATCTTACTTTTAATTATTATTTTCAGTTTTTTGTAGATCATAAGGTTACATTTAAAGTTAGAATACTCATTATCCGGATATAATAAGATTTTAGTGCAGTACAAATTTTGATTTTCTATGTTCAAAATTTATATATAGCATATACAATATTTAATATTGCTCACTATTTATTCCTACAGTATAATGAATTATATGTAGTGGAGACCAAGAAATGATCTTCTGTGCCGGATTTTTTTAAAAAGACAGGATCCACCATGTCTACGTTTGTGTGATAGGATGTCCATTAATGAAATTGGAGAAATCGCAAAGCTCTTATCCATTTACCACATTCTATAGTAGGTTCTAGAAGCCAGTATTAAGTTTCACAAACTTTTCAGAATTCTGTTCCATACGAGAGGAAATCAAAATTCTTATCTTAATAATGCTTTACAGTAGCAGTATTTGTTGGAATTCCACCAGAACTCGCAACTTACGTCTCTCTAAGTTCAGTGTGACTACAAATATTTGCGTCGCTGGTAGAACAAGCCTCTCACCGTGCGAAGCCAAACAACGTTCGCTATATTCTCCTAGTTGAATGGTGATATTATAAAAAAAAGTGGTAACTTGCCGTACTTGTAGACTATGTAACTATGTCTGAGGAATTACCATGTATAGAATACGCGTAAATTGAACAAAACATACTATTTTACATTACGTACCGTAAAATGCACAATAAAACAATAGAAATTTTATCAAAATAAACTAAGCAGTAATTTTATTCTTATTTAATGATCCGCAAATAGTTAAAGGTGAAGAGACCGTACTGCTTATGTTGATACCTGTATTCTAAAATTTAGAATGTTTCCTTTCGAAAAACATTTTAAAAAATACTGAACAATTCCTGTTGAAACTAAAACTAGATCAAGACCAATTACTCCTGAAGACGATTTCAGCAGAAGTCAAGACACCGGCCATGAAAGTTTCACAGTGAGTGAAAAATGTTAATAATAAATTCACACCCACTAACGTTCCACTTTCTAATGGTATGTGACTGGAGATGGAGTAACGCTGAAGTAATCATAAATTGATTCGAATATCTAAGAATACAAGATTACAAATACAGCGTGCAAACATGTGCGCATTTAAAGTGAATAATATTCATATTATTTGAAGAAAAGCAAATAATTGCCTTTTGCTTATGTTTATCTGGATTGCAAGTAGAACAATGTGTTAATACAAAGGTCGCTCACTGACATTTAAACATGGTCACTATATTGACTGCTTCTCTAGACAGCAAATGTCGCACATAACCCTTTCAAGTTTATAACTCCCAGTTTTAAGAAACACAAAGTTCAGTTCACACCAGTAAACACCTTTCATATTTTATGGCGGTTTTATTTTATTATATCGTCCTTATTATGTGTTAGTAAACAAATATTTAAATTGTACCAAATCTCAACATAACACAACAAGCATAATTTATAATATCTAGCATATATATATTATAATTAAATGTTTAACATTGAGCAATGCAAGCTTAATATGGCATGATAAGAAAAATAAATGCCTGGACGGGATTCGAATCCGGAACTCTGAGTCTGTACCTCAGCGTGTTATACATTACACCACCAGGCGAATCCAATTCAAACACTTATTTTTCTTATATATGTATTATATTCTCCATTATTACTAGATGTCGCGAGAACTTGGTCTTCACTGCCATCTAGTAGCTGACTATAACAAGTAAGCACATTAAAGAGAATATTTTTACTCTATAGCAGTGACGCTTTATCGATGTTATAATTAAATGTTTAACATTGAGCAATGCAAGCTTAATATGGCATGATAAGAAAAATAATACATATATAAGAAAAATAAGTGTTTGAATTGGATTCGCCTGGTGATGTAATGGATAACACGCTGAGGTACAGACTCAGAGTTCCGGGTTCGAATCCCGTCCAGGCATTTATTTTTCTTATCATGCCATATATATATATATATATATATATATATATATATATATATTTATTTATTTATTTATTTGCTAGCATATGCCTAGATAGCGAAGACGGTATCGCGCTAACATACGGAGTTGGAGGTCCCGGCAAGTTCATAACCCGGTTCAGGCGTTAATTCTCCTTTTCATATCATATTTAGCTTTCATTTCTAAATGTCAAAATAAAAAAAATGACTGCTTTAAAGTAAAATATTATCATTAAACATGTCTTCTTGTTATAAAAGCAGCAAGGTGACACTGCGAGCGATGTCCCGCTGCCTCTTATGATAAAGAATTGTATAAAGGGAAAGAAAAATTAATATTTTCACTGGGATCCTGAATAGCGAAGACTGTATAGCACGAATGTATAGAGTTAGAAGTCCCGGGTTAAAATCCCAGTTCACGCGTTCATTTTTCTTTTCATGTCATTTATATATATATAATAAAAATATATATATTTTTAAATTTATTTTATTATTTGTTGAATGCAGGCTTTCACGGCCGGTAATCATAATGTTGAGTGATTCCGGGTTATGTGGCCGTGGTCCATAGTTGGTGTTGATACCAGACGTTTCGCCCTCAACTGCGGAGGGCATCTTCAGTGGCGAGTGCTTCTAGGCGTGTTTCCTGGTCGGAAGATCTACTTAGAGTGAGCGCTGTGGACGTAGAGGACGTTTTATTAGTGGAGGGTGCAGGGTGAGTGGGCGTGGCTCTTGCTGATTGGCTAATGGTCATCTCCTTGTTGTCACTGGTGTTAATGCATTTATTTTCTAGTGTATGAAACCAGGCCTTAGACAGTTTGATACCTTCCTCTTTTCTGTTAATATTGCCCTTATGCTTGTATATTTCTATAGCCTCTCGGTATAATCTTTAGCCACAACTTCCTACTATTTCCCTAGATTATACCGAGAGGCTATAGAAATATACAAGCATAAGGGCAATATTAACAGAAAAGAGGAAGGTATCAAACTGTCTAAGGCCTGGTTTCATACACTAGAAAATAAATGCATTAACACCAGTGACAACAAGGAGATGACCATTAGCCAATCAGCAAGAGCCACGCCCACTCACCCTGCACCCTCCACTAATACAACGTCCTCTACGTCCACAGCGCTCACTCTAAGTAGATCTTCCGACCAGGAAACACGCCTAGAAGCACTCGCCACTGAAGATGCCCTCCGCAGTTGAGGGCGAAACGTCTGGTATCAACACCAACTATGGACCCCGGCCACATAACCCGGAATCACTCAACATTATTTTATTATTTGTTTACGTATTAGTTGTTAATGACATAAATAACATGTCAAAAAGTATTATCAGAATACGAAACAGCAGGTGATCCGTTTCCATGTCATTTTCGATTCTTACCTTAATCTTCAGCGATTGGAATTCGATTCCCAGCGGGTAGGAAATTATCACCTTCGTTCTGGATGTATTCCTTGTCTTGTTATTCTCTTTCGTCGATAGTGTGTCTAACATTTTGTTACAGTGAACGAATTATTTCATATGCAATTCATAAACGTTTGTTTGCACTACTGCCAAACAAGTTCCGCTCCATACCTCTCAGTACACATTTAAATACAGCATTGTAACTGCCACACACACTTTTAAACTTAACCATGCTAATATGCAAATATTTATTTTTTAATAACATTTAGTTTGATAACAAATTTCTATGATACTTCATTCATCGAACTGTCCCTTACTGTATAGCATGCAATATACAGATTGCAATAGCTCAATTTTAATTAAAAGAAATGAAAAAAAGAAACTTGTAATATCTCGGTAGCTCTATCTCTTAAAACGGAGACTTTTACTGGTATTAATATGAATGTACAAATGAACCCTTTCTCTAGAACAATATTACATAGGCTTTCCGGGCGCAAATAAATCTTCAATGGCGTTTCTGATATCTTGTAATGTAACTAATATGAAAGTTTATTAATATTCTCAAGAATTTTCTTCTTAGTGTCTGCATTCATACTGTTAAATATGAGAAATAGATCCACATAATAAAAAAAAATAAAAATCGAAAATGCGGAAGCTGCAGTACGATTATTATACTTTTATATTATTAAGACTCGTATATCATATGACTCAACTGATATTAGAGTACAATATTAGATTATAATACTATTTAATAAACATTTACCCAAAATATAGAGCATTTATTCAAGGATAGTCATAAGAGAAAAATAAAATATATTCAAGGTCGCTTTTGAGGCTTTGTATTGGCTTTCAAAAGGCGAGCAAAGCAATAAAATGGAATGAAGAAAACTTAAACCATGTCTGCGGGGTAACCCAAGAACTACTTTTTGAAACATTTATTTCCTTGACGAGTTGAAATTTTATCACGGAATTAGGGATATCGTGGAAATAGGCATTTTTACCCTACATGTATGCATGCATACACGCAAACACACACGCACGCACATACATACATACATACATGCATGCGTACATACGTACATGTGTACATACATATGCATGCACACCCGGCCATTTAAGCACACATATGTATCATCGCGAACACATCAGGTTAGGTTCTATTGAACTTGTTCGCTTCTTAAGGCGAGATTAGTCCATTCATCATTGTTTGTTCATCGTATGCTTCCATGTTCTGTTGTTATATTGTAATGCTTGCAACGGTATTGTTTCTGTATTAATATTTATTTTAATCACTTATTTTATTGCATACACACTCATGAGTATAGCCTAAATATACATATATAAATTATTTATAAAATACACAATTATAAAATATGTAAAAGGTAGAAAGTTCTTGCTCTGATACATTTCGGTTGTTTATGCCGCATTCCATGCAATCATGTCTATTTTTGCTCTAGTAGTATTTATGTTAGAATATTCATGGATACGTATAAACTTTTGCAATTTTACCTTTATGAAAATATGCAAATCCTATTTATGTAACTTTGCAAATTTTGGTTTTTCACTTTTATAAAACAATTCTAGGTTGAGATTTTGCGGTTTACCTATAACACTGCAATGACTTTCTAGCTTGTATAGGCATCCAATTCAAAGTCTGAAGCAGAATTTACTTCCCCATCGATGTCCACGTTGTGGAGAGCGCTTTACTGCCGCTCATAATATAAATAATTCACCTATCTCAGGACGGATCGAATGCAATCCTAACATTGTTAACAAAATTGGACAGAAACCTCTTCATGTTAAACCACAAGTTGGAGTATGCTAGATCCTTAAACGATCCACTTTTTCAGAAACCCTAGCAGAAAATAATAAATCAATATTATCCTAAATAAAAAAATAAACCAACTTTATGAAAGTTGTGAGCGTCTGATGATCATTCGTCTATTTTATTAATAACGTTGAATTTATAGAATTGATTTCAAAAGAACGTTTAAAACATTTAAGAACGTCAAATAATCCAGCAGGTTTTCGTAATAGGACGGTTACTGAAAAATTTAATTTTCGTCACTAAATACTGGTTATACGAATGGCGATTCTGCATATTCCAACTGTAAGCGTTGTTCAAACTGTTAAAAGTTACCCTTCCTTATTACAGATATTGATTATTAATTAGGCCTATCAGGTGCTTTTAAATATTGTGTGCCGTGGATGCAGAATATGAACATTTAAACGTAAAATGTGCAACAACCAATATTTATGTATAAAGGATTTGTAAACAAGACTTTTCATATATCTTATAAAATATAGTGGCATGGCATTGGAAGACTGAATTGACGAAGTTAAGGAAACGTCTGCCAATCTATAGTTGTAGGACGGTTCTTGGAGGATGTCCATTAGTTTTATATAAAAACGTTCGACATAAAGAATGAACGATCCTATATTATTAGTGTTCCCTGTTTTTATTTATAATCGCTGTAACTTCTATGTTGTGATCTCTATTCTCCCATAGCTTGATTATAGCTTGTCATTTCTGTTTTTTTTTTTAAGTTCGGAGCTCTATATCGTTCAATCTCCAAATAATTAATAATTATCGATCGAAGTACTCGTATGTTAGTGTCGAAACATCTGATGTGATAATTGGACAATTTAATGTCAGTGAGAGATGTTCTCCGTTCATAGATCACCGAACATTATAACTTGTGAATACATTCTAACTCTATGTAGGAAATTTGTATGCATAGCAGCAGCAGCGGTATTTTATTTAATGACGCTCTTTAACAATATTTAATTTAATTTGATTCTTTAACATCTTAGCAATTCAAAACTGGGAGTGAAAGGGACGACAAAAT
Organism: Diploptera punctata; assembly: GCA_030220185.1. Lineage (NCBI taxonomy): Eukaryota > Metazoa > Arthropoda > Insecta > Blattodea > Blaberidae > Diploptera > Diploptera punctata. The sequence continues at coordinate 3,412,676 of JASPKZ010003852.1, forward strand.
TTGCTTAGAGACCTCTTATTTCAGCTTAAAGTTATATTACGTGCCGGAAATCTACTACTTGGGACACAAGCCTTAACTTTTCTTCCGAAAGAAGTCATGCTCAGCTATAACATCGTCCGCGTACAAATAAAATATGATGGTCCTATTGTTGTGAACTTTGATGGCCCTGCCATCTTCATTTAATTTCATTTTTATTATTGGTAAACTGTATGAGACCAATTGTTATTCAGGGCATTGTGTCCCTATTTCCTGATATTTGCTTTATGGTTGTAGAAAACTCTGAAAAACTAACTAGCAAATTCAACGAGATCGCAAATCAAATCTGAATCTGCATTGTGAAAGGCAACGATGTTACCTGTAGAATAAACAGCAGAATAATCAGCATCTCTAGAATTAAACAATTAGGGGTAGCTTTGCCGAGCGAGTTGGCTCAAGCAATGGTGTTTGATACTCGTATTCGGGAAGTCCCGTGTTTAAATCCCTTTGCCGACCAATCTGACTCAGGGTCTTTCCTCAGTCGTCAAAGTAAATGCTTGGTTAGAATATATATCATTACCAGGACCCATTTCATCATATTCACTATTCTACAGTATAATGAAAATAAATAAATAAATAGACTCGATATGGCCTAAGATGTTAAAGCGTTTATAAATAAGTGAAATAACATAGCGGCTGTCATCCACAATGGTCTTGTGGTTACGTTCCTTACCTCTAGTTCCAAGGGTCCCAGGTTCAAACCGGGCCAGGGTTGATGGATTTTTAGGATGGAAAAATTCAAGTGACAAGTTCTCCGGCAGGGAATTTAAGTCATAGGTCCCGAATTTGAATATTTCGGGCTCGTAAAAGAAGTTTAAATCTGAATAAAAATATATCTGAGTAAAATTTAACCGGCTTTCAACCATCCAAGTATTACCGTAATTTCCCAATAGATATCGCTTCCAGCCGATATACTAACCACATGTCCCTCGCTTACATCTATAGCAAAATAAGCGTAACTAAATCTGGTTAAGAAACTTCCCATTAGGGTAGCATCCATGTCCTACAGAGAGACGAACTGGGATCAATCAATCGTCAATCATGTAGCGGGCTCAGTTTTCGATTTCGGTTCGAATTGAATTTCCTGATTGAAGACTTTCAGGGTTTTTCCCAGCTGTAAAGATCAATTTAGGAAATTCGGTTGTATAATCAGTAGTATAAGTGATGTAAAATCATCGATCTAGTACCGGTAATATTAAATTATGAATAAATCATATTCATACGTATGAAACGAGTGAAGGCAGTGAGTTAGCAGCTGTCGAATGAGAGTTGAAATACCATATCCAGAGATAAAGTGGCGCTTCTGACGGATTCACAAGATTTTTTAAGAAGCCTGTATATACTACAAAATTGCTGTTTTTATAGAAGATGTGTGCTTACTTCACATTTTGATGTGTTCCTTTGAAAATGTTTAGCTGCAGTAGTAATAAAAGCTCTGCGGAAATGGCATGTTATTATCTTGAAAGCTCTCTCTGTATCTCATGAAGATTAAAAGAAGCTTAGTTGATGAGTTCTTGGAATTGAGACCACATGCTGTATTCAATTTTGTATCATTTGTAAGCAGATAATAAAGACTAGACGGTGATGAACAGATAATTTCTGGCTGGAGATGTTCAATCACAATTTTGTTATAAAAACATAATTCTATACAGGATTTGCACTTGTTATGGGAACAGGAAGATAGTCAAGTTGATTATAATAAACCTCCTGGCTTCTTAATCAGTGTTCCTGGATAAGAAGCAAGATAATCTAGATTGATTCCCGGCCTTAAACATATGGGGTTTCTCTAAACAGAATTATCGCATTCTACTGTCTGGCAGAGTGTGGTTATTTTTATAAATGTTATCTCTATGTGTAAGGAAAGACTAAAAATAAAACAAAAATTCAACGAACATACCTATTTCAAAACCCCGATTCTCGTCCAATCACCGAAGTTATTGGGCATGATTACTACTTGGTTGAATGGCAGTTAGAAAATACCACATGCTGTTGGAAAATTATTTTACTCAGCAAAATGGCTTGGGCAATAGCGTTTGAGAATCATATTCGGGAGATCCCGGGTTCAAACTCTAGTTCCGACTTACCCGAGTTTTATTCCTGGCTTTTTCAGTCGTCAAGACAAATTATAGGTTGGAATTTAATTATCAGAATCGAATTCAACATAAACACTATTCCATATTATCATATAAATTAAATTAGTGATCTCCATTAAACCTATGATAAACACAATATAGCTTAAACACATAACTTACTGATACACCGAAACATCCTAGATGCGATACGCCCTTAGATGTTAAAATGCCCATAAATACTTACTTAATACAGGCTTTCCACTTTACAGCAGTTTGCCTTTGATTCCTGCTTTCCAGAGATTCCTATCTTCCCATTGTCCATCTTCCATACCCCTCTTCATCATGGCATCATATATTCCCTCATACCATGCTCTTCTACTTCTTCCCCTTCTCCTTCTGCCTGGTACCATCCAATCCAACACCTGTTTAGGCCACTGGTCTTCCGGTATCCGTTGTACATGTCCATACCATTGTAGAGCTCTCTTTGTTATCCTATCGATAAGTTTCTTGTGCATCCATTTCTTGTCTGATATATGTATTTCTAATATGTTGTAGCCTGGATATTCTCATACTTCTCCGTAATCCATCCATTTCTGTCGCCAAGATTCTTTTCTGCATCCTTTCATTTATTGTCCAGCTTTATGATCCATATGTAAGTATACTTTCCATTATTGTCTGTATAATCCCTTTTTTTTGTTTCTGGTCAACTTCCATAAAAGACCATTCAGGGATCTAATCGCCTTCCTTGCACAATTTACTCTGTTAATATTTTTTCACAAGTACCAGATTTATCTATTCTAGATCCAAGATATTTAAATTCTTCAACACATTTAATTATCATATTATTTATTTGTAGGTCTTCTGAATTTCCTCCGATTACCATATATAAGAATTAAATTAAAAGAAACAAAAAATAAATTAAAATTGTAAATTGAACAAAGAAGTAAGAAATAAAAATTATTATTTAAGAGAGTATATATATATATATATATATATATATATATATATATATATATAGTCCACCGCTGTGGTCTCGAGGTAGCGTGCTGCCTTGTCACGCAGCGGGCCCGGGTTCGATCCCGGTCGGGGCAGTTTTTCTGGGTGAGGTTTTTATCGGGGTTTTTCCTCACCTGTAAGACAAATGTCAGGAAAACTATAAGGCCCAAACGGTCCCCGAAAATCATATGGCTATCACCATCATCCTTATCATTATCATCATGATCCTTCACCGGTGTGGAAAGTAACGGAAAGCTACCACACCTACAATTCCCTATGATTGCAGTGAAGGACCTGCCTTCAGGCGGAATTACTATGGATGGATATATATACATATTGTTGTGTCTAGCGGTCGCGTACGAATTGGATATAATTTATTTTAATTAATTCTACAGATATTTACACAAATTTTCCAAATTAACTTAATTTAATTATTTCATAACAATCCATTGACTTCACACAATTAATTTTCAGCTAATGAAGTCTCTCTTCACTGTTTATTTTATCGCCCTGTTCTTTATACTAGCTGACGGTTTCACCTATTCGCTTTTGAGTTAATTTCAGTAACACCAAAGGCCAACAAGGAGAGGATACTGTCCTTGCACACATAACTCCAAACATACTCTCAGACCAATACTTAACCTAAAGTGTCAAGACGACGATTAACCGCCGGCATCCATTAGCCGGCCTGACCTCCATTATATTGGCTGTACTAGTCCACTATTCGGACACCACTGGCTGGTCCGACCCCGTATCTTCTTACATACGCGAGGGTAGTAACATTCCGAAACCTAGTCGAGTCTTTTCCCGAGTGGAAGCCTTAAGAACCGACCTTTCGGGTTTGGAGGCATAGACGCAGGTGGAGAGTTCTTCGCAGGGTTTCCCGAGTTGTCAGCTTACGGATCCTTCTCTACTATACAAGGCGAGATCCCGACTCTCGCCGTCGTGAGTTTAACAAAGTTTGTTTCATTCTTAGAAAATTATAATAATATATTACACATTGAAAGTTTATTTCGACTTTTTATGTATCTGAGGGTTGGTTAATGTATCATGAATCTGTTATATTGGCCAAATATAATTAAATAAAATAGGTTTGTGATCCACAATTGTATAAGTTTTAAGTCTATGTTTACAGTATTACAAATTGAAGTAAAGAAATACAACTCTCATCCTCTCAAATGTGTGGGTACAGCTGTTTTCAAAATATAGAGCAGGTGTCATTCATTTATCTTACATCCAAGCATATCTTTATAGGCCAACTGTTAGAGAAGTCATGTTTATTTACATTATCTTTCTACATACAGTCACTTTGATCTTTCTTTCTTTATTTTTGCGCGCTGGTAATGAAAATTTATTCGTTTGAATAATTTATTTAAATAAGTGTCTTATTTTCTCATTGTACAGCACATTATCCTTTTCTTTGGTGACAAAATTTGTATGTACCATCACTCCACACTAAATTTTCAAGGTAATAATACAGTTTAGTTACCAACTGAATTACTTTAATAGGCCTGTTTGAATATTTGTAATCACTTCAGGACAAAATATCGTTACTAATAGATATATTGGCAATTTCATGTAAACTTGAACAGTTAGAACAGTGTTTGTACATAGGCAGTATAACAACTAATACATGTCCCTCTATGGCATCTGTAGGGAAATAAATGTAACTAAATTAGTGTGGTTAAGAAACTTTCCACTAGAGAAGCACTCATGTCATAGCAGTGGGACAACGGGAATACATCGTCATAAATAATAATAATAATAATAATAATAATAATAATAATAATAATAATAATAATAATAATAATAATAATAATAATAATAATAATAATAATACACTAAAATCTGAATTTGAAGATGTCCTGTATTGTTATGGTGACATGAGAGTGTAGATTTGACACCCTGATGCATCCAATGACGGATGTAGTGTAAACTCACGTTGTCACCATAAGATATAGGATTCACTCGAATTCACTTTAGGTTCATTAAGGGTTCACTCAAGGTAAAGCGGACCATTTCCCCAGGGGAGAAACATGAGGAAATTCTGAAGGTTTGTGGAAATGAAATCACGAGTTATCACAAACAATCCATTATCTATTTATTTAATATCTTCTCCGATGAACTCTAGGAATTACGTCATAGTTTTAATAATTTCTCTCGCACTATCTAAAAATATTTAACTATGGCAATCAGTTAACTACTCGTAAAAATGTTATTCACTTCAGATTTTTAAAAAAATATAAATATATTTTGCGTATATTTATGCATAGAATAGAAAACTGTGTTCAATATATGTGGTTGTCGACCCAATTATTATCGTACCACTTCATTCAGAACTTACACGATTAATTCAATAAATATTTTGAAAATATGTGGTTGTCGACCTAATTATTATCGTACTGCTATATTCAAATGTTTTACGATTAATTCAGTTAACATTTTCAAAATAACTTTAAATTATATATATATATATATATATATATATATATATATATATATATATACAACGTACATATTAATTCTGTTCACTTATTAAGTGTACGATATTCTCTTAAAATTTAGATTTCTACCTGTTATAGAGATGCCTATGGCTAATGACCCCATTACGACTTGGATGTTACGTCCTATCACGGCGAAAATTCATGTAAGAGTAAACATTTGAGTACTTTATAAAATGAAATTCTATCACATCACGTGACCCACTTTATCATTTCCATTGTTTGATAATTAAAATTAAAATGCTCTTCTTTTTACAAACTTATCGAAATAGGATTGACAAAGTATACTTGACATGGCATAGAACAAGATGGAGCTAGAATGTATATGTGGAAGAGTAATTTTGAATGAAGGAGAAAATGAAGAATCAGGATTTGAAGACTGGCCATGTAGATTATTTCTTTATTATTTTTTTTAAGTTATTGTGCCTCTAGCGCCTACAAGACCTTGGGCGGAGATAGTGTCCAGGTTGTATTTATCATAAGTAATGTCACGAGTGACTTCCAATTTATCTAGAGAATTTGGAAATCAAGAGTGGTATTTGTTAGGACTATTTAACGAATAAAATTAAGCTGTTTACTCACAAATCATTATTAAATATAGTTATATTAAAATATGTATATATTTAATGTAAACGGCGATGTTTTAAAACAAATGAGAAAGTTTGTTGCTTCACTTGTTCATTACTGCAACCAGATCATATTATTTATTGCCAAAGGATCGTAATATTTTAAGAATGCACCCCAGTGGAGAAATTTATAACCAACAATATAGGTATTCATTAATTTTCTGATGTCCTATGATGTAAATATGTCAATTATATTTTTCTGCAACGTTATTTCCTGGGAAATAATTCGTTTAAGAAAGTGGAAACAGTGGTTTCTTTTTATTATGGTATAATCAATTGCTATAAATGTCTTTATATTATCTCCCACAATCACTATCAGCTGACATTCGTGCACTATATAATATACAATCTGGTAGCTGTATTTCTTGGAGAGTCAGTCACTGCAAAATAATGCTATGACCTATTCAGAATGTTAAAAAGGACGAGCTTTCTTTAATATCATCAACTTCTTTGATAAATTCGAGGTGAAACACGACTGTGATTGGTTCTAATTAAAAAAATCATTGAAATATGATTGGTCATTGAATTCCATTTGGGGCATGAGTTAAATAGTCCTTGTAATAAGGTATCGTATGCTCGTATATTGCTTTCTTCTCCAAATAACGTAATCTGGTTGGTAAAGGCTGGATTTGAAAACGTATTGTAGAGTCGATGATGATAGCGGGATTGTTGGGTACAATAACAATCATATCAATGCGACGTGTATGATACTGCCATTCTCAGTTATCCCATGAACTTTCTCGTGGACCATGAGCTGCCTAGATCGAAGAGTTGCAGCGATAAGACCTTTACTCTGTTTTGCCTAGCGATACGCAAGGTTTCTCTGAAGGAGTAAGATCCTAAGGCTTGTAAAATGCTTGAAGCCTCATTTAGACAGCGCCTACAACAATTATTGCCCTGGGATTTCCCTGGTCTACAGTTCGAACCGTGCACAGATTTGTTTGCATTTTGATGCCTTCTCTCGATTCAGAAGTCCTTAGATTGGTTCTATTTCTAGTTCAATGATTTGCTAGAGTTTGAAGATATTGCAATTAAATCATCCGTTGGAAATTTCAAATATTAACAGTTTAATAAAATATTCTCATTTCTCAATTTCCACACAATAATGCCTGAGTACAAGACCAGCCTCATGGACTAGTGGTCAGCGTTTTTGACTACTGTCCATGAGGTCCCGGGTACGATTCCCGGTCAAACCTAGGAATGTTTCCTTAAGGATAATTATTCCTGTGGTTACCCATGGTCTGGAATTTAGGTTAAGAACTGGCGCTTCATTATCGTTTATCACCCATCATATCATCGGGGTAACGTAACTCCGCCTTCTAAGCGCCTCAATTTTAGAAGTGGGTTACAATTAAGTCAATGCCAGGAGAGAACACCAGAAATGTCAAAATGACAACCTGGGACATTGAAAATAAAAAAAAATCTATGAGAACAATTATCTCGACAATCTATCTTCATAATTGCAATATTTTTATATACGAAATCTAATAGCTTTTTATTACTGAATATTAACTTAAATACTATTTAATGAAAATAATTATTAATAATATGTTATATGGTTCTAAATTTTCTTCTTCATAACTGAACAATTGAGAGAAATAAAATAATTGTATGAGCAAAGAAAACATTAAATTAACAAGAAGAAAACATCATTTATAAACAAAAGTCGCAATATAAAGAAGAGGAAATAATTTATGAATATTATATTTGGAATGTACAGGTATTGTTATTTGCCTGCGAAATATGGATCGTGACAAAAGCGACGTGAAGAGACTGGATGCTATAGAAATGTGATTATGGAGACGATTAAGAAAGATTCATTGGACAGATAGAAAAACAAATCAGCAAGCAAAATATGCAATAGTAGAAGATATGTAGGTCTAATTAAACTTCAGAATAAATTGTAGAAAAATAACTTTTTTGGCAACATACAAAGTCACATTAATGTTCTTAAACACATTTTGATTCAACAGTTTTGTGGAAAAAATTAACAGGAAGACCAAGGAAGACTGTTTTGGAAGTTGTTACAGAAAATATAAGATGAAAAATCTATCAAGTGTAACTGACAGCTTAAAGAAGAGAAAAAATTGCGTTTAGATTATTATTATTATTATTATTATTATTATTATTATTACATTGCATAGCTATAAATATTGCAATTATGCCCTTAACACATTGCATGAATTCAGTAAAATATAATTTAAAGTCAATTTATTTTGAAGCACTTCAACATATTTGGTAATATCCTGTTTACGATTTTTGAGTGTGTAGCAGTAGACGGGCTGTTGTGTTTGTTCATGTTTCCCAAGAATTCACTGAACGTCAATTTTTATTTAAGAACGAAATTTTATTTGATAATTAAACACATAGATCGCAGTAATGAAATTAACCCAACATTTGCCCTGAGAACTTAGAATAATACCAAAAATTCTCTGGTTAGTCGGCACCACGATTTGAACTCAAGATCTTCCAAATATGAATTTGGAAACTACCTCTGTATCAACTATTTTATAAGTTTTATATTCTGTACTATAGGCCTACATTAAAAAATAAAATGTTATGTACAGTCCCTATTTCTTCTTATAATTTTCCCTCCTTCCATTACTGCGTTAGGGCTGCTCCAATAAGCTTCCTCAACTATCTTTTGCCATTTTCGTCAATTCTACATCCTTTTCCCATTCCGTTTTTATGTATCGTCATTATGTCCATTACTCGGTATAAAAAGTCTTAGTAAATTTAACTTTTTAAATAAAAGTTTATTATCATTAAATTACTTAAAAAATCACTTTTTAAAAATAAAATATATTTGAATTACGGGTATGAAACGTTTCAGAACATTCTCGATAGATGTATCTTGATTTATAAATTTTATGCAAAGACATCTTTCCTGTTTCGCGGATTTTCCTCTTCATCGCTCCATGATATAGCGAACGTATTTGTCAATTGGAGCAGCCTGTGAAATCTGCCTCCAGATGTACACACGTGTCGGATAAGTTGCCGCTCTGTCAGGCGATTCCACACAGGAGTTGTGGTCTCTTTGATATTCGCTTGAGACCAATTCCCTCCTTAATCTTAAAAATCGTTCAATCGAAAGACGTAGTGTACATGTTCTCAATATGTGGTTGAAGACCCACAGCTATTATTTTCATTCCTTTCTTTACTTGTAGCACAAAATTCACCAGGTATTTTCTTTCTATCATTGTTTTTATGATTATATTCCTGTAATGACATCCTATTGTGCATTAATATTTTCATAAAAACAGTGGATCTTTCTTGTATTTTTGTTTAAAATATAAAAAAAAATATTATAATGGTATATCGATGCCGAATATGATGACAATCATCGTGTTTGGTGTGACAAATAGGGTCGAGTCACATACTAAGAATTCTCCTCCATACCTCTCTATTCCAGGCGACTGTCCCACAAATTTCATCTTCCACAACTCCATCCATCCACCTAGCTTTAGGTCTTCCAAACATTTCTTCTTCCATCTGGATGGTCCATCATTATTTTTGTAAGTGTCTTACTATTATCCATTCTCTGGATATGTACTGTCCATCACAAACAAGCTATTTTAATATCTACAACAATTTTTAGTGAATTATACAAGTGATAGGCCTGTAATTCCTCATTATACCGTATTCGTCAATCTCCTCTTTCCTGAATGGGTCCATATATTCTCAGAACTTTCCTTTAAAAAATTCCGAGCTGAGCAATAGTATTTTCAGTCAAGACCCAAATCTCACTTCCATACATTAGTACCGGCTTTATTAATGTCTAATGATTTTTGTGTTAAAAGAGAGATATTTTCATTTAAAATATTTTATCATTCCGCAGTCACATTTATTGACATTTTGAATTCTCTTGGTTATTTACTCTTTCGTCCATTGGTGTTATTAATTACACTAGGAAATGGTCAGAGTCTATGTTTGCACATCTAAAGTTCTACAATCCATCAGACTTGATTTATGTCTTCTCTCAATCAATACATGGTCAGGCTGATTTATTGTATGGTCATCTGGGGATTACCACGTTCTTTTATATATTTCCTTATGAGGAAACGGTTTACTACCAATGACCAATCCTCTCAATGTTGCGAAGTCAATTAACCACCTACCATTCTTATTACTGCAATCATGGAAACAGTGTTTACTTATAACTAGGCAGTATGCCTCTTCCTTTCCTATTTGTGTATTCATGTCTCCTATGACAATTTTTATATAATTCCCGGGCATGCATCATAAGTTCTTTCAAGAATGTTATAAGCTGTCGCTTTCTCTTCTTCTGATTTATCCTCAGTTGGAAAGTGTACAGAGAGCTCTCGGTTTGTATAAAAAAGTACATTCCACGTTCCTAGCCTCAAATCGTTTGCCCTTTTCCTTATATTTGGTCGCCATGTTTGATCAGTCAGACTTGATTATCTTTGGTCTTCTCAACGGTTGGTTTCTTACGGGTCAATCCCACGATCAACTACCAGCTGGAGGACTAGGGGCTTTTCTGTTAGGGTTACATTCCTTTAGCTGAGAGTATTCGGTTTTTAGGCACCAGGTACTCGCCCTCAACCTTCCCCAAAAGGGATAGTATTTACTACTCGACATTGATATAAGGCCATTAAGCAGCTATTTACTCGTTCTTCCGGGCTTGGGACCGGCACTGAATTATACAAGTACCATCCAGAGGTGGAGTTATCGATGCTGAATATGGGGTGTCCACCGCTGTGGTCTCGAGGTAGCGTGCTGCCTTGTCACGCAGCGGGCCCGGGTTCGATCCCCGGTCGGGGCAGTTTTCCTGGGTGAGGTATTTATCGGGTTTTTTTCCTCACCTGTAAGACAAATGTCAGGAAAACTTTAAGGCCCAAACGGTCCCCGAAATCATATGGCCATCATCATCATCCATATCATTATCATCATCATCATCCTTCACCGGTGTGGAAAGCAACGGGAAGCTACCACACCTACAATTCCCTCCCTAGTAAAGCTGCAAGCATAGCATGAAAATGCTATGATTGCAGTGAAGGACCTGCCTTCGGGCAGAATTACTAAGGAATATGGGGCCTGTTGTGGGATCACTTTATTTTAATGCGCTTGGTTCTGTGACTACAATTAATTAGCCAGTTCCTTTAAAGAGAAGTACGGACACAAGTATTTTTGTCACATAACGGACATACACTTATTTTTTTTCGAACTTAAAATGTCTATAGTCTCATATTTATTAATAAAATGACAATGTAGCAATGAGAGAACACAATTTTAAAAATAACCCTCATTTATAAAACAACATTAATTTTCTTAATTACAATTCTGAATTTCTCAATATATTGCAATCTATCTTCACCTAATTATAAAGTTCATCTTGACAATTGATAAGCCTTTATAAAATATTTTTAATGTGTGACACTCTTGCCGAGATACGACAAAATACCTTTTCACACAATTAATACTTATTTAGTAGTATCCATTTTCAGGACACTAGTGTTATGACAGTTGTGTCACAATAAGGAAGAATTTTTGAACATTTTTGAAGCTTTATGCAGTCTACTAGTAGTTATTCTATCACGTATGGCTCAACAACAAAGTATGCGTCATGGCCTCCCTCAGAATTCGATTCCACACTATTTCCACCAATATTTCATTTTAAGTTTATTTTTATTTTCATTGCAATTATCTTTCCACCATGATTTTGCCTCTCACTATTTATTCTTCCATGTGTATTATTTTCCATTATTATCGTGGATTGTCCACCGCTGTGGTCTCGAGGTAGCGTGCTGCCTTGTCACGCAGCGGGCCCGAGTTCGATCCCCGGTCGCGGCAGTTTTTCTGGGTGAGGTTTTTATCGGGGGTTTTCCTCACCTGTAAGACAAATGTCAGGAAAACTTTAAGGCCCAAACGGTGCCCGAAATCATATCGCCATCATCATCATTATCATCATCATCATCATCCTTCACCGGTGTGGAAAGCACCTACAATTCCCTAGTAAAGCTGCAAGCATAGCATGAAAATGCTATGATTGCAGTGAAGGACCTGCCTTCGGGCAGAATTACTATAGATGGATGGATGTATCGTGGATTCACGGCAGGTAAATTTCACATAAAATTTTACATAACATATAAAAATTAAAGTTTCTTCCCTGCTTCCTCAAGTCGTATATGAACTATTAAAAATATTTTCATGTGCTTACATTCCAAAAATTTATAGAATATGAATAAATGCATTCGTAACAAAGAATTGTTTTTATTTTAATTAGAACTCTTACACTTCGCAAAAGCGCTAATTATTACGTCATTTACCTTTATTTTGTATAATTATTGACTAAAGTTTATTAGAACATCAAAGTCCAAACACGCATTTTGTAACTCTTCCTATATATACTATTTTATAATTGATTGTTGAAATAAAATGAAAAAAATCACAGAGATTATTTTACTACTCTCACTATGTAAAACATGTCATTCTAAAGTTACGTCAGTTATCGATATAAACCATACCTTTTAAGTACAGTTATTAAAGATAGAAACTCCATATTTTCTGTTAAAGAGATTAAAACCTGTAATTATATATATATATATATATATGTGTGTGTGTGTGTGTTTTAAAGAGAAAAAGTAGCATCTTACTATCTGAAGGCTACAAATATTAAATAATATAAAATGTTATTTTATTTTGTTGGAATTATTACGTCAGTTGCCATGAGATTCGCGGCATGTAAAAGAACCTCAAGATTAAAATAGAGGTCTCAGTAATATTTGTCGGTCATTTCACTGCGAGATTTCGAATTTTGACGCTAATGCCCTGATCTGTTAAAAAGCGCCGTCAAAATAAAATACTAATACCACTTAATCTAGTTATAATAATATTAGCTATCTGAATCTTTAAAAAAAATTGTATAACTCAGTGTTATAAAGTTGTAGATTCTTTGTGCATTATAGATAATTGTTAGTAAACCTGGTTTTCTCAAATAATTTTAAAATTTTATTTGACATCAGAAACGAATATAATTAGGCTATAATTATAACATTTATTATTTTCATTGTTTGTATAATTCTGAAGCACGAATTTTTAATTTTACATATTACCATTTTATTAAGAAGCCCTAATTTTTGGTATGAAGAATTTTGTAAAAAGTGTGTACACCCCGGGAGATGAAGCGAGATGAGGTCACGTGGTTTGGATGTTGGATCGATGCGTAGCGCCCTGGACCAGGCAGCTGATCTGCCCACGCCTTGCTGTGGCTCCTGCCCTTCCTTATCAATCAAAACATTGCTATCACATGTTTTCCGACTATGCATACAATGGATCATTTATATTATTTAATGAGATAGGATTGAATTAATATTCAGTATGCAATAAAAAAAAGAAGGTGCTTTAATTTCCTTCATATCTATATTAGAATGTCAACGAAATTAAAACAACCATAGAGGCGACATATATATATAGCGGAACCCGCGACGTTGTTCCCATAGACAAATGTAACTTTCGAAGAAAAAAATGATTAACGTGAGTTATCCATAAAATATAGAAATGCTGTAGCGGATTTTTTTGTAGATTTTTTTGAGATATTCAATTCTGTGTACATTAATTTGGTGTATGTTATTGTATAGGCAGCGTAAGTAATTTAAGCGTCCAAAAAGAGGAATTTTTAGTGCACTTTTCTTAAGCTCCTGCTCTACAGTACATACGGTAATCTGTTATATACCGGTACGTTAATTATCCCAAAAAAAATCCCTAAATTATGGTAAAAACTCCATTCAAATCGGTCAAAGTAGTTTCTTTGAGTCCATAAAGGAGTCTCACAGACGTTAATATATATATATATATATATATATACTAAGTTTGTATATATAATGTATGCATATATCTTTTAAAATTAATTAAATATACTCTTTATAATGTTTTCTTTCAGTAGAAAACATATCGGTCTTGATGGTCTCGGTTATCGCACCCGCCTTGAAACCAAATTCAAAGACATCCTAGAGCCGAATTAGATGTAGATTGTATTTAAACGCACTAAAACAACGTGAAAAGACTAATATTTTATATATTTATTAGCTACAAAACTTGAGTTATTGAGTGATATACGTCAGAGCCTTTGGCTGTTTGGACTAAACTTAGCATGTACATTGTGTATATTTATGTAATTTTTAAGAAATTTGAGTCCAAGTAGTCCCCAACACGATTTGGCCGTCTTAATTATCAATATAATAAATATTCGAGTTATTTAGTATTACTGAACTGGTTAGCCTATTTTTCTTAAATGTCGTGATGTCTCTAAGGTGACTCCAGAATTGAGCAGATAACTCATCCGGGAGGATTTCCAGGTCCGTACGTGATAAAAATGGAATGTACATGTGATTCAGGGTTAAAATTTCAGAGATTGAGAGAGAGAGAGAGAGAGAGAGAGAGAGAGAGAGAGAGAGAGAGAGAGAGAAGAGAGAGAGAAGAGAGAGAGAGAAGAGAGAGAGAGAGAGAGAGAAAATTAATTCAATTTAATTCCAATACTGTAATATAATGAAAGTGTAATGTTGAGTGATTCCGGGTTATGTGGCCGTGGTCCATAGTCACTCTAAGTAGATCTTCCGACCAGGAAACACGCCTAGAAGCACTCGCCACTGAAGATGCCCTCCGCAGTTGAGGGCGAAACGTCTGGTATCAACACCAACTATGGACCACGGCCACATAACCCGGAATCACTCAACATTATGATTACCGGCCGTGAAAGCCTGCATTCAACTATAATGAAAGTGTGTTTTATTAATGAGAAACAGTAGATTCTTGAGGATTAAGAAAAACCACGAGAAATGCAAATCAATTAGGTCGGCTCAGAACTTTCAACTGGTAACCTCCAGAATACAAATAAGTCACTTTTGTCTGAAGCACCTCATTAGGTTAGAAACAATCCTACAGTTTTACTTGTTACATGTAGACCTACAGTTGGTTGGTTACTCACGAGAAGACAGGCGGTTGGAATGTTACCTTCTGTTTACGAACACCACCACGCGAGGTCCCTTTTCCTTGTAGTGCACTTATTATCCATGTCATGTTAAACATATGGTGCAGGGACAATAAACGAGGAAAATATTTATCGAGGCGATTTTTTTTTCAGTGGTTATACTTATAGATGATCTTGTTCATATCATAGTAACTCCCTAGCTCCCTCTCTTCAGGGCCCACTATTCTTCTCGTGACTAACGAGCTGTAGATCATAATCTTAAAAAATGATTAGCCTCAAGCCTGAAATAAGAGACATACAGCAAAATTTGTTGTCCTTTCACACCCAAATTTGAATTGCAACGCTAATGATTTAAGAAATAGAGCGTCGATAAAAATACTACTAAAAAACAGTTATCAGGGGCTATATCACAAGAGTAATTTTGTCGACATTTAACTCATGCCCCAAATGGCAGTCAATGACCAATCACATTTCAATGAATTTTGATTTACAACCAACCACAGTCGTTTTTCGCCTCGATTTTATCACCTTCATATTATCACATTAATTTAATATATATATATATATGTGTAACCAGATTCTGTTGCAAGATATAATAGAAAAACATTCGTAGCAATTGATTATACCACAAAAAAAAAAAAGAAACCACTGTTTGCACTTTCTTAACCGTATTATGTCCCATGAATTAACGTTGCAGAAAAATAAAATTGACATATTTACATCATAGGACATCAGAAAATAATTAATAACCTGTAATGGGGCGTTTAATTTTTTCTCCATTACGGTGCATCCTTACAATATTGCGATCCTTTGGCAATAAGTAATATGATCTGCTTGCAGTGATGAACAAGCGAAACATAACAAACATTTCTCATTTGTTTTCAAACATCGCCGTTTACATTAAATATATAAATATTTTAAAATAACTGTATTTAAATAATGATTTGTGAGTAAACAGCTTAATTTTATTCATTAAATAGTCCTAACAAATGCCAATCTTGATTTCCAAATTATCTAGATAAATTGGAAATTACTCGTGGCATTACTTATGATAATTCACGGCCGATGCAAAGCGACGGAAGTAAATTGTCCAACGAGGTTGAACTCTCCATGATAATTTAAAAGATTATTTAGTAAATGAATTTTTAATAAATATAGATAAAATGTAAATAAGTTAGTATTTTATATAAACTTATTTGATTTAATTGTATAACAATGTTTTGACAGAATGACCTTTTGTGTTTCTTAGTTTTCACATCCGAAACATATGTGAGTCAGGTTCGACAATTTCCAAACAATTGCACATCAGATCTGACAATATAATTTCGATAAAATTCAGTGATAGTCTACAGCGATTGGTTCAAATTGACACGAGCTGGAAATTTGATTGGACACTATACAATGCCTAGATTCTAAGAAAAAAATAGCCAGTAACATAGTGTCGAATATCGTCGACGTTCTGGCAGATTTCACTAAGTCCAAATTTTTTTTTTTTGAGATACAGCGATTTTAAAATTTAATCAAACTTCAGAAGTCTATTACGTCACAATGATGAACTTAACTAAATCATTCCTTCTGATCACACTTCCTAGTTATATTTTTCATAAGTAATGCCACGAGTGATTTCCAATTTATCTAGAGAATTTGGAAATCAAGAGTGGCATTTGTTAGGACTATTTAACGAATATAATTAAGCTGTTTACTCACAAATCATTATTTAAATATAGTTATTTTAAAATATTTATATTTAATGTAAACGGCGATGTTTTTGAAAACAAATGAGAAACGATTGGTACGCTTCATTTGCTTCTTTTGTTCGTTACTGCAACCAGATCACATTATTTATTGCCAAAGGAACGCAATATTGTAAGAATGCACTCTAGTGGAGAAAAAATGAAACACATCAAACTGTATATTAATTCATTTCTGATGTCCTATGATGTAAATATGACAATTATATTTTTCTGAGAAAAAATACATTTAAGAAAGTGCAAACAGTGGTTTCATTTTTTTTGGTGGTATAATCAATTGCTACAAATGTTTTTATATTAACTCCCGCATGCGGTATGTGTTGACATTCATACAATGTATATATAATCTGGTAGCCGTATTTCTTAGTAAGTCAGTCACTGCAAAATAATGGTATGACCTATTCAGAATGTTAAAAAGGAGGTGCTTTCTTTATAATGATAAACTTTAGTTGGTAAATTCTAGGCGAAACACGACTGTGATTGGTTGTAAATCAAAAATCATTGTAACTGTGATTGTTCATTGCCTTTTTACCTCCCCTTTGTGTTCATTCTTTCCCTATTCATCATAAATGTGAAGTTCCTGCCATGTAGATCTGTATTATTTCTTAAAATAAACCAAAATAATGGAGTTCGTTGACTTCTGCCGAAAGAAAGAACTCACTTTTGTGAGAAATATAAGGCACTGGTTTTAGAAATATTTATTTTGTAATGTCTTATTGTAAACACAATCTGAACATTGGGTGATTGTAAATGATTAAATTTTCAGTTACTTTGAAAACTAGACAACAAATATTATTATTATAAGTATATTTTTTCTATGAGATATTAAAAATATACATTTAAAAAATTACACCACCAGATTCTGTAGTTTTTCAAGCCAATGAAATGAAACAAGAAAAATCTAGTTGAGTTAAAATTAAGTACCGGAATGAACATTTTGGGAATTACGAATACAGATTTTTTGCTCAAAGACACTCCCAGAATATGCGCCTATTCCCCTTAAGGCTTACAAGGCTCCCTTCCCTATATCTGAACAGAAGTAGAAGGACTTCATATTGTACTGCGATAAAGGACTAGTATCGTTCCTTGCCACACTCAGGAACAATCGAAAAGAAAAATCCAGAACCAAGCCATGGAAAGTGAAAGCGATCCTGAAGATCAAAGAAGCGACTAAATTATTTTTGGATTCAGTTGAACAGATTATTTGTCTAACTACTTGGCAATATTTTTTATCCAAAAAGTTTTTATAAACCTTCAAACTTATTATTGCACATTTTTCAAACGACTAGATTTTTTTTATTTCATTGAATAGAAAGGCTAAATGATTTGCTTGTGTAATTTAAATGTATGTTTTTGATCTCATAGAAAAAATATACTTGTAATAATCATATTTTTTGTATAGTTTTCAAAGTAACAGAAAATTTAATCATTTACAATAAACAAATTGCCAAATTGTGTTTATAATAATACATTACAAAATAAATATTTCTAAAATCAGTGCCTTATATTTCTCACAAAAGTGATTTCCTTCTTAGGCAGAAGTTACTAACTCCATTATTTTGGTTATTTTAAGAAATAATACAGATCTACATGGCAAGAACTTCACAATTATAACGAGAAATATAACTAGGAAGTGAGATCAGAAGGAATGATTTAGTTAAAGTTCATCATTGTGACGTATCAGACTTCTGAAGTTTGATTAAATTTTAAAATTGATGTATCTCAAAACAACAGTTTTGGACTTAATGAAATCTGCCTGAACGACAATATCTTGCACAACATTTTACAAGACACATAAAATTTGCTTCCTTTTAAACACTCGACACTCCGTAGATTGAAAGAAATCCCAATAGAACGCTGCACAATAAATTAATGTAATAAAAAGCCGCGCCGATAAAGTATGTGCAACAACAGAAAAAGTTTATTTCTTTACTCTTTTACATCTGCTTGATAATGCTTTAAGAAAACACTTATGACAAGCAGAATTAACTAAGTCCATTTAGTGATTTCTGCCTGACTAAATAATGTGTAATCTGGACTTGGTGAAAATATTAAGCGTCTATAAATTAGAAAGGACAGGGCTAGCACTTAGTGGCTTTTGCCGGACTGTGAAGAATCATTTTCTTAATATAGTAGTGTAAAGTAAAGTGATCCCACAACAGGCCTCAGGAGGCCCTTGGGGTAGTAGGAGGTTAAGGCTCCCACTTTTTCTAGACAATCGGCACTTTATGTCAGCCGGGTTGTCAGCCCTGCGTGACGGCCGCTTTTACCCCAGAACAAGCGTCTGGTACTCATTTCAGTTAGAGGCTGAGTCGACCCCAGGGCCATAGTGCCGCCAGAGGGTTTGGGTCAGTTTAAAAATCCTGATCCCAACGGGACTTGAACCCTCGACCCTCCGGCTTGTAGCTCAGTGCCTTAACCACTACGCTACGGCGTACATATCTCAAAACAGCCAATTTTGGACTTAGTGACTTCTGCTTAAACGCCGACGATATATACTTTCGACAGACGGCATTGTGATGCAAGTGGTTAGACACGCACTTTATATCTGGGTCCGAGTTCGCATCTTGGTCACTCCATATGTGATTCGTGGTGAATGAACCGGAGATAGTATGTTTTTTTCAGAGTGTTTTTTTTTCTCCTGCCAAAAATTTAATTCCACATTTCTCCAATATTCACGATATCAATTTTCGTTCTAGCCCTAGTTTCATCTCATCGCTCGATCTGACACTACGCCGGACTGGAGTAGAGGGATTTTAAAATAAATTTGACAATTTTATATAATTTTGTAAAATGCCTGGGCGTTTTGTTAAATCGTCAAATTAATATAAAGTTTGCCAGAGAAATTGTCTTATTTTTTAAGGATTAGACTAAACATTTCTGTTCACAACATTTTTATACTGCTAAGTATTTTTATGTGTGTAAATGCTCGATGCAATTACGTTAGAAAAGTTGGAATGTAGATAGTAGTCTAAATCAATTATACAAGAATATGGTAATATTTAACCTCAAAAAGTGACGTAAAAACAAGAATATCGCCCTAGAGACCCGAAGTGACATATTGAGTTGTGAAAGAGGGTTGTCAGCCCCTGATTTATCAAAAACTAGTAGCGCGATGCGGAGAAAAAGGCAGGAATCGCCCCTCTGAGACTCTTGACATATGATTTGTCATTTTATACCTAGACAATAAACATAGAAACATCTCTATCAAGAGATATGTGCTTCATTTGTTTATAAATCAATCAAAGTCTTTTCAATGATATTATAGATATGTGATTTGTTTTGAATTACAGTAACATTCAGTTTATATTAATAGCGGGCAAGTAGTTACCATGCTCATCTCTGTTTCCGAGGTTTCGCGGGTTCAAACTGGGCCGCGATCGATGAATTTTTACGGTGGTCAAATTCCTGATAACAGAAATGTCAACCATTGCATGCCGAAACCTACATTGAAATTTCTTCCAGAGATGCGTTGTGATGTACCAAGACAGTGTCCAAAAAATATGTGCCGCTTTTGATTGCAAGGTTCTAAAATCCAGAGCCAAATCTCTCATTAAAAATATAGGAATGAAATAAAACTCCTGGGTTGGTAGATTGAATAAACCCTCATTATCTCCCTTCCGCGCCGCGTCCCGCCTCTCTCCACCCCGCTCTTAATCAAACATGGACGTCCATCTGCTCCGTACAGTGAGCTGCCATTACTGGATTCAGGGTTCGATTTCTGTGTCTTGCAGTTAAAAGCAGAATATATGTTTCTGGAAACGGACTTGGTACATTACAACACTTCTCTGGGAGAAATTTCATGGTAGGTTTTGCAATGCAATGGTTGACAGTTCCCTTCGTTCGGAAGGGAAGTAAAGGCGTGGGTACCATGACGTAGATTTTAAACACTAAAATAACCTTAAGCCCAAAATAAGAAACCTCTGAACAAAATCTGTCGGTAATTTCACTCCATATTTAAATTTCTACTCTAATGTTCTTAATTGTTATGAGTATCGTTAAATATAATTATAAATAATATAGAGCGCGTTTGAGAATGAATTAGTTTCGAATAACAGAAACACAATCTCATTGTGAAAATCTATACCTTTTAAGGGTTCTGATTATCAGCTAGGTTAAAATTGCTGGGATTTCCAAATTTTCAATTTGTCAATTTCCGAGGCATATTTCATCATCCGTGGAGTATCATATGATCTGCTAATATTTCACCATACTTCAGATGAGCCATTCTCTCATGAATTTCGACGAGGGGGCCTACACAAATTCGAGACAAACAGTCCCACACCATGATACATTTTCCTCCGTACTTCAGGTGGGTATTTGGTACTTTTTGTCGTTCCTCTTGTTTTTCGGCCGTATTGTAACTCATTTGAAGAGAATAAATTAAACTTAATTTCGTCACTCCATAGAATTTTGGCCCACTCTTGAATGGTCCATGATATGTACTTCATAGCAAAATGTAGTCTAGTCTTTTTTTTCTCTCACTTACTACAGAGAAGGTCAGATCTACGGCTACTAAGCGACCTTTAACTGTCGAAACATGGACCTTTACCCCGTAAATCTATTAATTAAAATGGTAAATAATGGTTTATTGATCTCTACTCCCTCAAATATTAGAAGTTCATGAACCTTTGGTTCACTATAATGACTCTTTATTAATTCAAATTATTGCATGTTGGCCTATTTTTTCCCCAATTCACTACCTATTATTCTGCATGTAAATATTTGACTTACAAACACGCCATTTTTTCCATATAAATGTTTAATTTACATGTAAGTACATGCAAAATTCGAAATTCGCCTTGAATTAATTATCTTCTAGTTCACATATTTCAACTCAACACCGACGAATTTCAATGTAGACGGGAAATTCAGACGCATTAGTTAAAGAAAAGTCCGCTTTATAGGAACTGCGTAATAAATTAATTTCTCGGCAAGTTGAATTTATTGTCCGATTTTGCAGATTTCGGAATATATCTTTCTTTTGTTAATTAGATCGTATGTATTCACAAATCTTAGAATTTCATCACTTCTAGTAGGTTTATCTTTGAAAATAGATTCACATTAAAAACGTAAACAAGTTTGAATTTACTTATAAATTAGAGTAAAATAAAATCTAAGTAATGATTTTTAACTTTCGATAATATGTAATTTTTACAGTACCGTCTACATAGAACGAAAGGATAGCAGTTAAAAATTTAAATTTACAAAATGGTTAATTTCCCATAATCCCGAGTGAACACGCCGTGTGCCTTGCATTTGTTTTATTTAGTTACATATTCGGTTACTACGAAACAGCGTTACATTGTAATTTGCTCATTGTAGTTCATCGTAAACGACCGAACATTTTTAGATGTCACTGTACTCAGTTTTCCCTCTATTCGAGTGCTCTGTATCCATTAAGTTTCGACAAAAGAAACATCGTGGTCGCTTGAGGGATTTAAATCACGGTTTTCATGTAAACCCCCATTTCGTATGGTCGGGTTTTACTTTTTTTTTAAAAACCCCTTTCTCGTTTCATTTCAATGGCATATACCGAGATTACGAAAAATAGAAAATTTAAGTCTCTAGATCGATTTTTAAATGTTCTCTTCAGGTAGACCCCCACTCCTAATAGTCCAATTTTGCTGGTTAACGAACTCGACCTTACTTTTCTTAATTGGTTGCAATATGCCGGATTTGATTTGAAAAACAAAAATTGGAACCGCTAAGAGCATTAGAACACACACACACACACACACACACAACCTCAATAGCTCCATTCCTTCGGATTTCGCTAAAAATACAGTACGTAAAATTTTTATTTGTATAGTTGAAATTTTTACAAACAAAAATTCATACTCTAAAATGCAGATTATAAAGAAGCCAATACCGTTAAATTTGATCCGGGTACTTATGTAAATTATATTAAATAGAAATACACATATTAGTACAATAATATCATATTGTAATTATGTTGAAAACAATGTTTACATTACTGCTACAGTTTTGTTTGTACACTATAGCAAACATTCTTGATAAACATTGTAGTTAACGGTTTTTTAGACATAAGAGGATAAATTCATTCATATGTTTACTCCTTTATTCATTGGAGTTTAATATGAAAAAGGAAAGGAACTAGAGAATCATCTTAAAGAAACAATAATTAATCCTTGCATTGAGGGGCTATTCATTAAGGAAAATGGGCTGAATGGTTAATAAACTCCATTCGACTGTGAATTATATTGTTAACAAGTTTAGAAATAATGGTTCAATTGCAAATATTCCAAGGAAGTCAATGGCAGTGTTGCTGGATCAGAGAGAAAAAAAAACTTAATTATCATGCAAGTAAAAAATTAATCCTAGAATAAGTGTTTCCAAAATCAAACAATTATTGTAACAGGTATCAGAATAGAAAGTATATCACCAAACAGTCAGTAGAGTTTTGTGGTAGCATGGCTATTGTGGCAAAATCCCTAAGAAGTCAAGCATAAACAAGAGAAACCGTAAAGCAAGACTGAACTTGCTAAGAAGCACCAGGGCAAGGACCAAGGCATCTGGTTTTCGTATCCGATGGGATAAACTGGGCACGGAGAAATAACTACACCGTATATGAAAATGCTAAAAATTCTTCCTACAGTTAAAAATAGAGAAGGGTCCATTCTTCTTCGGGGCTGTATCTCCTCAAAAGAATGGTTACTATCCACTTCATCGATAGAAGTATGGACCAGTGTGTCTGTAATGACATGCTGAAAAATATTATACAAAGTAAATAAATATTGTTGTATTGTTGTTTAGATCAGTTGATATGTAATGTAATAACACTCATAATTTAACATGTCTGAAGAAGGTACAGTGTACCGAAACAGCTGTCACTGAATTATATAATAAAAATGAAAATCAAATAAAACAAAACTATGTTTTATTTTTATTTAATTAATAAATATGGATTTTCATCAAGTAAACACCAACTCAATTGATTATTATACAAAGTGCTGAGATAATGTGTATGTCCGCGTCTTATGCGCTATAGCAAGACGATGACTGGAAATTTACAGCCAACATTAATAAACCGTAGCTGATCTAGAATGTCCCCAAGCAGCTAAAAACGCTGCCTAATCTCTGGGACTAAAAATCTCGTCGAGCACATGTGGGGAATTTTAAAGAAAAATGTTCGCCAACGGAATGTTTAATCTTTGAACGAAGTGAAGAATGCTGTTTTGGAAGAATGGGTAAAAATTACTAGAGAAACTTGTTTCAAATTATTACAATCAATGGGAAAAAAAGATGTAAAACTATTATTAAGGTCAAGGGACATTCCATAAAATATTAATTACGGTATTTCAGTTCTGTAAATAAGCTCATAATTATTTATTAATTTATTTCAAGTTGCAAATAACAATATTGCACAAAATAGTACATATTTTGATTCCTAATTAATTACCTTTAATTTATGTTTTTGTTACATTAATGAATATTTACTAAGAAACCAAACCGAAAAAAAACTATACATTTGCTATATTTTATTACAAATGCAACTGTATAAATATAAATATTAAATCCTGTATGTCGGTGTACTGGTATTGTGATCAGAAGAGACAGGAACCGGAATGTTTTAACTATGACATTACCTACGCATGTACTGTCGTCGTCTTTGAAGCGTACTGTGAGAAAAGACTTTGAATGTAAATTAATCAGTGCTTCGATACTAGAGTCTAAAAACTATGAGAACAATTTGTGCAAAATTACAAATAAACCTTGTAGCAGACTTAAGTCATCCCGTTCCCTGTAAGTCTAGTGATCAGTGTTCGTGCATACAAAGTTAAACAGCCGGGGTTCGATTCCCATGCTTGGATATTCACAGTAATGTTCGGCATTCCGTCAGGGTGTGGGTTTTGTGTAATTATTACTATTGTGTACATGCGTCCTTGTGTATGAAAGAAATCACGGGGAAGGATAAACAAGAAAAACGAAGGCATAAATGTAAAACAAAAGGTAATACATCATATATACGTTGGTTTGTAATCTAATATATAAAAATGAATGTTTGTTTGTTTCGTACTTATGATCCGATTGTGATGGGGCTTTTTACAAAATGTTCAGGAGATTCCCGGGATGAACATAGGCTATAAGAGAGTTGAGATACTCAACTCCTATACCCTTAAAGTCGCCCTTTGTAGTGGAAAACGTGAAAAAAGTAGCTCTTTGGACCATAACAAATACACAAAATTTATGTACACAGAACTGAATATCTCAAAAAGCTCTACAAAAAAGTCCGCGACAGCATATGTTTATCTTTTACGGATAACTCACAATAACACTTTTTGTCTTTCATTGATGCCAAGAAGATCGAGACTAGTACGTAGATTCCTGTGCAAGCATAGCAGCACATACTTTTAGCTCATTTATGCCAAGAAGATCGAGATAAGTAGATTCCCGGGCAACACCGGGTAATCATCACGGGTAATCTTAAAATAATTACGATATACCATTTATAATTTTTCATTTTACTTATTCAGCTAATCATAAGAAGTACATTAATTTTTGTCTTTCAGCTCATTTATGCCAAGAAGATCGGGATGAGTAGATTCGCGGACAGCACGGGTATCTAAAAATAATTACGATATAAAATTTTCCCTCTATTTATTTAACTAAACATAAGACACATTAATTTTCGTATTTCAGTTCATTTATGTCAAGAAGTTCGGGATAAGTAGATTCCGGACAACGCCGAGTAATTTTCTTGGGGTATCTAAAAAAATATGAATTTATAATTATTTTTCTTTCTACTTATTCAACTAAACATAAAATAACATCACTTTTCATTTAATTAGGCGAGCGCACGCCGGGTATTAGATAGTTATAGAATAAAACTTTCGTTAATTAGTTATTTAGACAACTAGTTACAAAATCAGATGTTTAGTAACGAGATGCTCAAGTTAGAACACGGCCGAAGGGAGTGTTCTAAGAGCAGCGAGTTACTAAATCTAATTTTGTAACGTGTTGTCTACTATATTTTATCTACGTTCAGAGTATTCTAGTATATGTAGTATATTTAATCAAATTTATTTATTGCAGAAACTATATGTTTATAGAAAGAGTAATGTGGATTTTGGAGAAAAAAAGATCAATCAGTAAACGTTGTTACATTCTGCAATATTTAGCTGCTAGTTTCATATGTGAATTTAAAGTAAAAATAAGCGGATAAGGTAATTTTCATGGTTCATCAAGAAAAAAAATTAAAAGCAGTCAAAGATGCATCGATTAATATACTTCCAGAAAAGTCAAGAAAATTGTATTTATGTAGTTATACGAAATCATCATTAAAGTGTATTTTATGTTTTGTTGAACCTGTATTTTATGTTTTGATGGCGTGTTTTGTTAGAATATAAAGTATAGGTTTTTTTGCCTAGTAATTATGAACTAAAGTCCCGCGCCGTAGTCGAGTGGTTAAGGCTGGAAGCCTTGGCGCAGAGCTACGGGACTTGCGCTGGTTCGAGTCTCCATGGGGGAAGACATTTTCTCATGGTATTTCGGCCAGTATGGGACCGGTGTCCACCCAGTATCGTGAGGCATTTGGGTAGCTACAATAAGTAGCGGCTCCAGGTTGAGAAAACCAGCTATAACGGCTGGGGGACTCGACATGCTGACCACATGACACCCCTACACTGGCTGATAATCATCTACCTCTGTGATAGAAACATGTGGATGTGAGGCCAGCGGCCGGCTGGTAGGTTAAGGGCGTTCTAGGCCTGTCGCGCCAGGAGTTTTTTTAATTAGGAACTAAAGCGTCACTGTTATAGTAGTAGATAAAATAAATTTCATCAGTTAATTTGTTATAAAGGCGCATATTTTTGCTACGAAAGTAATTGAAACGTCAGAAGTCGATCTTATAAAATTGAGAACTTACATGTCTCAGGATTAACATGTTACCGGTATAGTTTTTGTAATAAATATAATTAATGATTTGAAGGAAGCTGCATTCTCGAGTTTTCTTCATCCGAAAAATTACATCGACATTGACAAGACTCGAAGCCTTTGCCCTCAAAAGTGTTTCACCAATACCATCTAATCCAACAATTGCAGGTGTTAAAATTCTGGACAACAATGTCTCACGACCGGTTTACATGAAATGTATGATGTATAGATAATTCTCGGTTCTAACACTTTCTTTATTTCATCATCAGTACCGTTGATTCTAGTCACAATAACACACAATGTGTCAGGTTTTTAATAACGAGAAAGCAATCCCGAGGGAGCGGATAAGCTTTTTCCGGAAGTGGTATGAAGAGCGGAACTTCTCTTACCGTTAATTACATTGTGAAATTCATTTGTGCGCAAGAGCACTGCTCCTTCATTCATTTTTTTTTTCTGGTTCTTTGTACTTGTAGCAGGAAATCCGAAGTTATTCATCTTCACTCACTGAAAAACCGGCAAGAAACCGTCATTCTTTGCCTGCACCATACTAGTAGTATTGGTGGAAATTACTTATCAAGATTTTTCTTTAGAAAAATGCATAATTATATTGATAAAAACAATGAGTGGTCTTGCTTGGGCGTCCGTGTATATTTCGGAAGTGTATGTGTGTGTGTGTGTGTGTTGTGAGTCTGTGTTTTTGCATGTGTGTAGATGTGATTTTGAATGTGTACTTTTGTTAATGGGCGTGTGTTTTTGTTTTTGCTTGTCCTTGGTTTTTACGTGTGAGTTTGTGGTTTTCGTGTGTTTGCTTATTTTGTTTTTGCTTGAGCATGTGTTTTTGCGTGTATGTATATGTTGTTGTATTTTTCCGAATGCATGTGTGTGTAGTGCGTGTGTGTGATTTTTGCGTGTGCATATATTTTGTTTTTGCTTATGTATGCGCGTTTTGTTGCGCACGGTGGATGCTTTTTTTTTGTGCGTGCGCGTTTTTTTTGTTTGTGTATTTTTGGGTGTGAATGCTTATTTGCGTGTGCGTGGCGTTTTTCTGTTGTGTGTTTTGTGTGAGTGCGTACGTTTTTGTGCGTGCGCACACGTGTGGTCCATAATACTAGATAGAAATTTAGAATTTGTGTTCCCTGTAGCCTGAGAATAACTGCAATATTTACCTCGAATCATAACACAGCGACAGTCTTCCAAATTAGGTGTAGTATCACAAAACTACCTATAGCACGCATATACCTTCCTTTACCCCATATGTATATATATATATATATATATATATATATATATATATATATATATATATACTCATAGTATAATATCATACATAAAACATTAACATACATAAAAGTATAATATATTCTCTCTCCCTCCCTATCATCCATGTGCACTCAGACCTATTAAAAGCTATTGGATCTTGTATCACGACTAGTAAACACAGCAGAAAGAAGGGGCGTTTATACAGATAGGACTGTGTGCCTATTTATCATATAATCTATGTTATTTAGTTCAACACAATAAATGAATGAAATAACCCAAAACCGGCATATGTCCAATACGAATGTCGATGCTATAAAGGTAATAATAAAGTTATTTATAATATGTTTAAAGAAATTTGGTCGGCACTTGCCTGTGTTTTCACCTAGAGTTCAATGTAAATACAGATCAGCAACTAGATCTGACAGTAATTAGTTTGTAATTACTTGGAAGCCTAAATTAAATGAGAAATGTTGATGATTTACAAATCATTCTTTCTATTTATATTCTTAAGAAGTTCTAATATCTTTGAGTGTACAAATGAGTGCAATGAGTGCGTCTTCTAAAATAGATTTTAAAGTGAGTTGTGCTTAATTTTTTTCAGACTATAAAAGCGATTTCTTCATATATAGATATTTAAAAAGAACACCGATATAATATAACTTATATAGTATAGGATTTAAAAAAATCGTTTTCATGGGAAAACATGTCTGGAAAAGGACGTCTGTATACAACAATGTTTTGGATATTGTAATGATACTTTCATCAACACAATAAGTGAATCACATCGTGATTTAATTGTTGAAAAGAGATTCGAGTTTTCGAGCTCCAACTTGATTACGGACCATATATCAGTGATGTAGAGATCAGTGACACGTTCAGGATGTGTCTTGGCCTGTGGAGTGGTTTAGCTCATATGCAGGAAAGTTATCGATGCATATATTCCATCCATATTACGTTGATGACTAATGGGTTGTATAGCTTTTAGGATGCTACAATTAATCTGAATATATTTGACGCTTCATAGCGCCAAAACTATTCATTTCTAAATGTGGAACCTTCACACTAGGTACTGCCGATGTTTTAAACCATTCTCTAGAATATTACGAAGTCGATTTTATTTATTTATTCCAACTACAGCACAGACTCTACGTATTTTGTCAATGTATTTACAAGAGTGTCAGCCTTAGTGGTCTAAGGATATACGTCCACTTCTATATCTGTTATTTAACCTATCTGATAATTTATACTAAGTGGCGAAGTTCATATCAATCTGTCATTTAAGAAGTATGTATTTATGGTTTTATTCCGTTCAATTACTTTTTTCGATTGAGGAACATTGAAGGGTGAGTGTTATACTTCTGAGGAGAATTTAAAAGTGGTGGATCGTTTACCACTGAGATGATTGGCAGTGAGCAGATAATGAAGTAAAACATCCGTATATTTTCACCCATAATCATTGGTGTAATTATTAATCCCTTTAAAGGAAAATATAATACTAATGAAATTGCCAGCCACCATAACGTTATGATCAGCAATTAAGCAGAAAGATACGACGTTAAAACAAAAATGGTTACAAGAGGAAATATATATTATTTCAAAATTAGTCATAGTCATTAATCCATAGATTTTTCATTGAACTCGTCCATTGGCGAATTTAGCATATATCTCTAATATGAGGCAAATTGAATATGAAATTATTCACATTTTAGCCATTTTAAACGGAGAAGTTTTAATTCTTG